>JAJMDL010000029.1:101495-120436 GCA_030573575.1 Hanseniaspora sp. CRUB 1602 | reverse complement strand
TATGTTTTTGCTTCTTTCTCCACTTTGAATCTTTTATGTTTTTTTCGTGTTAATATTTTTTTTTTAATGAACAGCAAATTGTTTAAACTCCATTTTTTTTTTTTTCAAAATTCAATACTATTATTTTTTTCAAGGTTTATAGACCTTTGAATATAAAATAAAGAAGATATGATATAAAACCTTGTCTCAATACATAAATCAATAAATATATATATAAATATGTCTACTGCTGTTCCTCCAGGTGGTACAAGAACTCTACAAAAGAGAGCTGCTAAACAAAAAGCTTTAAAAAATACTGCTGAAAACAACAAAAAAACTCAAAATAAATCATTAACTACATCCCAATTAGATGGTTCTACAAACAACATTCTAAAACTATTTTCTACTGGTAGTTTAAAGAATAGTATTAATGTCAAAAACGAAGGTGATGGTTTCAAGGTTCAACCTGTTGCAATCATTGTTTTGGCTTTAGCCTTTATTTTAACTGTTATAGGTTTACACTTATTGAACAAATTTGTCATATCTTATTTCTAATTTATAAATAATAATAATTACATTTTAAAATAATAATAATAATAACATTTTCCTTTCACACAAAGAAATAAAATATGTATATACAGGTTACTCTTTGCTTGGTTTGTTAGCTTATAAAGAATATATATATATATAAATAAATGAACAACTTTCCTTTGTGTTTTTTTTCTAATATTGGAAAAATAAAACAAACAAAAAAATTTTATTCTATCTAATGCATTTTAATAATATATCAATAACAGTAAAAATATCATTATAATTTACTTTAAAAAGAGGTAATTTATTATCTTCTCTCTCTCCTCTCAAAACAACAAAATCATCTTTATTTTTAATCTGTTCTTCAATCAATCTGACCCATTCATTGTTTATAATATCACCTCTTATTTCGACTTCAACTATAGGTAATTGTGTATGTTTACCATTAATTAGCACATTTATAGGGATACCAATAGCATTTGAAATTTTACATTTATCAAATTGTTTAACATTTTTATTTGCATCCACGTAATAATCCATTTCAAATTTATTTTCGGAAATTCTTTCAATAAAAGATATCAACGAATCATCCAATTGATCTTTTTTATAGTTATCAATAATAAAATTCACTTTGTATGGTGCCACATTCACAGGTAAATTACAACCAAAGAAATCTTGGTTTTCATTAATAAGAATTTGTAATATTCTACTTACCCCAATCCCATAACAGCCCATTTTTACTGCTGTGCCGTCTTTAGTAAATATCTTAAAGTTGTCTTTGTTTGTGTATCTGTCACCTAAATTGAAAATATGACCTATCTCAATAGATCTTGTAACATTAATAGTCTCTTCATGGCCACATTCTGAGCAATCATATTTATTACTAGAAGGCTTACATAAATCAACTTTATCTATATTCATAAATTGATATTTGGAAAACATTTTGAATGGCCAATCAGGTAAATCACCTCTCTTGTTTATTCTCAGATCAATCATTCTAGCAATTGGTAAGTTGAACAAGTACTCTTGTAAGTCTTCCTGATTATTGACAAAGTCGATGATAGGTTGGTTAGATTCAAGGTTAAAGGATTCAGCATCCAACTTGTCACCCAATTCCTCTTCTATCTTTGCTAATGATAACAATTCATTTTGTGGATAATAAATTGCTATAAGAGTATCCTTCTTGAAATTCCAACATAATTTAAAAGTCAAACCATTCAAAGTCTTTTCATGATATTTTTCATTTAATTCACCACTAAATTTTTCAATATTAAAGCCTGTATGGCAAGAACTACAACTTAGCAATGTATCTTCTCCCTTTTCATTAACATATTGAAACTCAATAGACTCCTCCCCACCAATATCTCCAGAGTCAGCTTTTGCTAAAGTGACAGGTAGTTTTAATTTTTCAAATATATTAATATATTTCTGTTTCATGATTTTAAAAAAATTTGATGCATCACTGGAAGTATCATGAAAAGAATAGCAATCATTCATAATAAACTCTTTAGTTCTTACAAGACCAAATCTGGGTCTCTTTTCATTTCTAAATTTTTTTGTATTTTGATAGAGGATTACTGATAAAGAATCTTGATTGTTTGGTTTATAAAAATTTTTAAATAAATTTGTAATGTCTTCTTCACAGGTTGGATTTAGTAATCTTTTACTGCCAAGATCCATAAACTCAAATACTTCATCTTTATTCTTTGGATATCTTGATGTAGTTTGCCAAAGTTTCACTGGAGAACTATTACAAAGTTCAAGTTTCTGAATAGTATAATAAGGATTATATTTTTGAAACTCTTTATCAATAATTTTTGTTATGTTGTTGATTATTTTTAAGCCTAATGGTAAGTAGTGGTAGTATCCAGTCTTTTGTAAATGTATGAAACCATGATCTATTAGTATTTGAACTTCATCTTTGCTATTAGTTATTGATACTTCTTGTTTCTGTTTTTGCTTTGTGACTAGCAAATCTTTGTTTATGAAAAAATGATATAATCTTTTTTGTTGAAATAAATTAAATTTAATATTCAAGCTTAAATGATGTGACATGTTATGCTTAAACAGCAGGTAATGGTTATTATAAAGTTAATAATTGTTTTAAGAATAAAAATATTAAAATAAAACTTTTATTTTTTTTTTCAATTTTTAAACGGAAGAGTAAAAAAAAAAAAATGAAAAAATAAAAATATAGCCGTAAAAGTTTATATAGAAGATCATATAATATTTTATATTTTTAATAAAAAAAACAAGTGATACAAAAAGTAATATATAATTATTTTATTTAAATTTAGTCACTGGTGACAGCAATACATTCAATTTCTAAATTAGCTCCTAATGGTAAAGCACCAACTTGAACACAAGATCTAGCTGGAACAACTTTTAAGACAGAAAAGTGTTTAGCATAAGTAGCATTAAATTCTTGGAAATCTTTAATATCAGCTAAAAAAATGTTAACTTTAACAACATCTTCTAAAGAAGCATTAGCAGCCTTTAAAATGTTTTTGATGTTATTAATAACTAATTCAGCTTGTTGAGTGATGGAGTATGATGGTTTTGAGTAGAATTGACCTTCTGGGGTTAATGGAACTTGACCTGAAACATAGATAGTGGTATCACCTTTAGATTTGACGGCAGTAGAGTAAACAGCAGCAGCTTTTGGAGCAGCAGAGGTAACAACAGCTTCTTTCATATTTTAAGTGAGTTTTTTTGTTTAGTTTAATATGGTTTTTTTTCTTTATATATATAATGTTTAAAATAAATAATATTTACCCTTTATTTTATATTAAACAAAAAATTTAAAACTATAAAAAAAATATTCACACTTTTTAATAAAGAAAAAAAAAAAAAATAAAAAAATTTTTTTGTTTTTTTTTTTAAAACTGTGATTTATGCTTTTTTTTTCCGATAATCAAAAATTTCCTCACTATTGTTTAAAGTATCAAATGACTTATGAGTCATGTGCAAGTACCAAACTTTCTTTCTGAAATTTTAGTGTTTTTTTTTTTTTTATTTCTTATTATAAATAAAGCTCAACTTAAATCTATATATATATATAACTAATTAATTAATTAATTAAAAATCTAATATCTTAAAAACTTTTGAAAGACTACATTGTCACTTACATCTTGATATTCATAGCCTAAATCATCTAGGAACTTTTGGAAAGTCATGTTTTCCTTTGGGGGAACAGAGATACCCACTAGCACTTTACCAGTATCATCACCATGGTTTCTGTAATGGAATAAAGTCAAATTCCAAGTATGATTCATACCATTCAAAAACTTTGTTAAAGCACCTGGTCTCTCAGGGAAGTTGAAACTGATTATTCTTTCATTTGGAATGTTGGCAGCACCACCAACTAAGTATCTACCATGGGATTTGGCCATTTCATTGTCAGAGATATCAATAGCTTCAAAGCCGATCTTGTGTAAATCATGAATGACTTGTTTCAACTCAGTGTCTCTGTTTGTACAGCTAAAACTGGTATAGATGCATGCCTTTGGCAAAGAAGAAGATCCTTTTAAATGATGTTGTTGATGTTCATTATATCTATAAGAAAATTCAGTGACTTGTCTTGGATGAAGGATGTTTTGTAATTTCTTAAAAGAACCTGGAGTATCTGGAATAGTTACTAACATGAAAACTTCTTTTCCTTCACCTAAAACTGCTCTTTCAGATACAAATCTTAATCTATCAAAATTCATATTTGCACCAGACATAATTGGGATATAAGTTTTGGAAGCATGGGTTTCATGAGAGTTTCTGCTTAAGTATTTTTTCATACCAGCGACACCTAAAGCACCTGATGGTTCAACAATAGTTCTAGTATCTTCAAATATATCTTTAATAGCAGCACATAGTTCATCAGTATCAACTCTTATAACCTCATCAACAACTTCTTGACAGATTCTGAATGTTTCCTCACCAATTGTTTTTACAGCAGTACCATCAGCAAAAGGACCTACAGTAGCTAAAGAAGTTCTCTTATCGTTTTTCAAAGAAGTGTATAAAGTAGGAGAGTCAAAAGTTTCAACACCAATGATTTTAATATGAGGAGCAATTCTTTTCAAATAAGCACCAACACCAGCTATTAAACCACCTCCTCCAACAGGAACAAAGACAGCAGCAATATGATTAGTTTTTTTGACTTGTCTTAAAAGTTCCATAGCAATAGTACCTTGACCAGCAATGACATAAGGATGATCGAAAGGTGGAATGGTGATCAATTTAAGTTCCTCAGCCATTCTGTCACATTCTCTCTTACATTCATCAAAATCTTGACCATAAAGAACAACTCTCCCACCTAATCTTGATACATTGCTATGTTTTATAGAAGGAGTATTGACAGGCATGACAATAGTGGCTGGAATCTTTAATAGTTTTGAGGATAAAGCTACACCTTGAGCATGATTACCCGCAGAACAAGTAATAACACCAGGAATTTCACCATTATATTTGTCATGCAAGTTTGCAATCATGTTATAAGCACCTCTAACTTTAAAAGAAAAAACAGGTTGTAAATCTTCTCTTTTCAAAATAACTTTTGTATTTAATCTTTGAGATAAATTGACAGCTTCAGTGACTGGTGTCTCTTTAATAGCATCATAAACATTGGATCTAAGAGTTAATCTAACATAGTCTGGAGTATTAGTTTCTGGTAAAAGCTCATCTTTACTTAATCCTGCAAATAAAGCTTTATTGCTTGCTGTGATAGTAGATGTTTTTTTTTTATGAGTTGTAGTATAAGTATTTTTTAAAAATAATAATTTTGTTTGATTTTTACTGTTTAATAGTAACTTCTTATAAGAAATAACATTAGCAGGAGACAACATAATATCAATAAAAAGTTATTGTTATTATTTATTTATAATAAAATATTAATATTTTTGTTGGTTTTTTATCTTTAAATTTTGTAATTATAATTTTTTTTTTTTATGTAAAGTTGACTCATTGAAATTTTTTTGTCTAATTGAAAACAGAACTGAAAAGTTTTTTTTACATCAATTTGCATTATGGAAAAAAAAGTCGCCTTATTTACCAAAAAAAAAATTGTAAAAAAAAAAAATCATTTTAAACCGATTTAGCTCCGGTTTTGCTATTATCATGTGATGTAATAAATTGTGTATATCACATGATACATTAATAATCCTGTATGACCAAATTAGGAAATTAGTAAGTAAACAAAGCAATATTGGCAATTCACGAAATAGTAATTTATTTATTTTTTTTGATGTTTTTTTTTTTTTTCTTGAAGGTTTTCCGAATATCGTAAACAAACTTTTATCATCACACTCTAAAAATATACAAAGATAATAATAATAAAACTAAACCAATTCAATATATATATAATTAAAATAATAAATGAGTAATAATGATAAGAATAGTTGGCTTGGGGGGAATATGTTTATGCCTTCTGCTACAACTAATAACAAAGAAAGTATACCCACTTCTTTAAGTAAACTAGATAAATATGTTGTATTTGATAATAATGAAACTATGCACCATGAGAGTAGAGGTAGAGGTAGGGGAAGATCAAGATCTATATCAGAGACTGACTTTAGTGGACAATTAAATATTCCAAAAAACAATAGTAAAAACAACAATGTCAACAGCAATCTTTTAAGCACTTTTCTTCTAGGTGCATCACAAGGGAAAAGATCTACAAGTCTTTCAGCATCCAGAGAGGGAAATGCAATGAACCAAAGAAGATTGAGTGATAATTTTGGTGGTTCCACTGTTAATACTAATGTGTCTGCTATGGGATTGCTAAATTTTAATAAAAATAAATTACAACACTCTAATATGAAAACTTCTACTAAAGGGCAGCCTAAACTATCAGATTTATTAAATAATGCACTAGCACTAAATAAAAATTTCATGACAAAGGAAACTAAGCAAACTGTCAACAATATTAAAAAAGATCAGCCTAAGAAACAACAAACTACTAATTCAAACTATTCTACGCCTTCCATTCTACAAGAGGCTGTTGTGCCAACAAAATCTACAAGTGAATATTCTATTAATAATAATAGTAGTAGTAAGTTAGTTGGAGATAACTCTCAAATAAGTTCTACGACTTCAACTAAAGTTGATTTGGTGCAAGCAATAAATACCCCTAGATCCATATCTCATAAATTTGAAATTGACTACGTAAGTGGGTCTTTGAATGAAAATGAAGTTTTTAACTCTAATAGATGTTCCAATCATGAAGATGCAGTTCCCACAGAATTTGAGCAGTTGTGTGAAAACTCAGCTATAATATCTCAAATCTCATCATCTACATCTCATTCTCATACAGACAGCCATCCATCAAATGGAGAAGTGTCACAATTGAGATCTACAATTAATCAATTACCTCCTCAATCTCTAATCTACAACAGAAAACATAATCAACAACAATCAATGAGTTCTCAAGATTTACAAAATGATTTAATGATTTTGGAAACACAACAAAGACATCATCAAAGACAAAGATCTTTAAGACTTGTACAATCAGTAAATGATTTACAACCACCACCAACAACTTCCTCTTACTCTCATTTTGATCAACAACATGAATCAGCATCCTCTTTGAACGGTATGGGAATAATTGGATACACATATGCAGATGTTGTGGATAAGAGAATGTCCCATATTTCAAACTTATCAGGATTATCATGGGAAGAAGTTCCAGTAGCTGTTAGAGATGCACATAAAAAACTGACATCCAATGAGGAAACTGTCGCTAGTGAGAACAGTAATTCTAATAATCATAATAGTGGAAGAGCATTGAGAAAGGCAAAATCTACTAGGGAATTGGTTGAAAAAGAAGAGGAATATATTGATGCAGAAATGCAATTGAATCTTTTGAAACAGCAACAGGTTGAATTGAAAATGAAACAAATGGAATTGCAGATACAGGAATTGAAACTGACTAATGACAAATTGAGATATGCTATGACTGATCAAAGACAAATACAGGATAAGATGATTTATGAGACATTGCATGACACTTTAAGAACTAAGGAAAATATGGAATCAGAAATGAATAAAAAAGTAGATTTATTGGAAAATAAAGTACAGGAATACAAAGATAGAATAGCTAAGTTAACAGTACAGCAACAATCAATAGAAAATAATGATTCTTCTGAGTCTAATGAATCAAATGCCTTCTACGAGGCAAGCAATAAGTCTTCTGAAGAAGTCTCTTCTCCATCCTCCTTATCACCAATACCAAAGAGCAATACTCCTGTCACAAGAGCAAACTCTCTATATGTAAAAAAAAATAGATTATCAAAAATAGATCCAGAACAATTAGAAGAAATGACTAAATCTAGACACACATCAAGAATTGAATATAGCAATAATATTAATAGTAATAGTAATAATAACCTATCGCAAAACAATGCTACAAGCAGCAGCAAAATGAAGAGAATGTCTACGATCTCTTCTACAAGCTCCTCAAACAACAGTGGCTATAACAAGAAAAAGGGTGTTAACTTGAACATTCCAATTAGAGTTGATAGCAGCAGCAGTTTTTAAACAATACAATAATAGTAATACTGTATATAATATATATTTCAATAAATAAGTAATAAACATTTTTTTTATTTTCTCTCTTTATGATAAACATAAGAATTAGTTGATTTATAATCACATGATTTATCCATTTTTTGTTTTAAAATTTAAAAAAAAAAAAATCAGGAAAGCGATAGAGAAAAAATAAATCCCTTCAATTAAAGTTTTCTGTTTTTTTTAATAAGCAGGAATAGTAAATCAATTAACAAATAAAGCATACATCCAATAAGTATAATTTAAATTACTATTCTTATTATTTTCTTTTCTTTCTTTATAACAATTTTATGAGTGAGAACACAGAAAAAACACCACAAGTACCTGAAAAACTTATACCATCATCTACTTCAAATTCCAATCTCTCAACAACAACATCAACAATGAATAGTCTAGGATATAATCCATACATGTACAATAACATGAATCCATATGGAGGGGGTGGTTTTTCCATGGGAGGTGGTATGTTTGGCTCTGCAATGTCATCTAATAATCCCAATTTACCAGCTGGTCTTCAGCAATCATTGTCTCTATTGGAAACAGTATTGATCACAATCAGTAGTACAACACAGCTTATAGAATCATCATATATTGCAGCTAAAGGTATAATGCAAACTTTCAAAGAGATTGGTCTTCAATTTCGAAGTTTGAGACAAGATTTTAGAAATGGGGTTTTGTCTGCAATCTTTTTTTTGAAAAAAATACTTTTAATGAAAAGAGATAGAAAGAGATTGAGTGATGAGGAGAGAAGAAGTTTAAGAAGATTGTTAGTATTTGTCAGTTTGGCCGCAGGAGTACCTTTAATTTTAAAGAAATTAGTAAATTCTGCTGAACAGCCTGTATCTTTTTCTGATGTTGGCAACATGGAAAATATTGCCAATGGCATTGATTCAAGTGGGAATGAACCTTTAGATCCCACCAATGCTCAGTTTATAAAAGTTCTATATGATTATACACCAGCTTCAAAAACGACTGGAGAACTTCTAATCAAGAAAAACGAAATTTTAGCAGTCCTATCAAAGAAAGATGCTATTGGAAATGACAGTCAATGGTGGAAAGTTAGAAATAAAAAAGGTAAAACAGGATATATACCATCAAACTATATAGAAATTTTGGAAAGAAAAAAAGATTGAAATATTTAATATTATATATAAATATGTATTTGTGTTTATTTTGTGTTTTTTTTTGTTTTTTTAGAGCTTATAAATTTTTTTTTTTAATTTCATGAGCTTTTTCAGAGACATCTCTCTTAGCTTCTTCTCCTTTTGCTTTTAATTCATTGCCAGTTTGTTTAGCTTTAGATTCCACATTTTTGCTATTATGTTTTATAGAATCTTTCAAGTCTTCTGCTTTATCTTGAACTTTATGAGCTAAATCCTCAGTCTTTTCAATGATTTTACTAGCACCTTTTGTAGAATCATTAAGATCATTCAAAGTTTTTTTTACTTTATCTTTAATACTGTATTGTCTAATAGTAGTAGAAGCTTGAAAAGATCTAATCAAAACTGGTGAATAAAAAAATCGTTGTCTAGATATAGTTTTTAAAGATTGTAGTCTTAACATTATTTTTAATTTTGTGTTTAATTTAATAAAATTTGAGAGTTGGTTTTCTTTTATATATTTTACTATATATATATATATAGAGAGAGAGAGAGAAAAGTTAAATAATAAGATTTTGTTTAAACAGATATTATCTTATATATATATAATCCTCAGAATATTTGTTTATTTCAATTTTAAGGGAAATTATATCATCATTTAAAAAAGTTACACACTTTAGAGACCTTATTTTCCAATTTTAAAATATTTTATGTATTTATTTTTTTCTAATATCTCTTACGTCATTTATACTTTTGTATGTAAAAATTTTTTTTTTTAAGGGATTTTTTTTTTTTCTACATATATCATTCACCTAATAGTTCCACTTATCATATATAATTTTAATTGGATAAACTGATAATAACAAATGAATAATTTTGTTTAGAGTAATCCAATTGGTTACTTTACAATAATAAAAATGCAGGAAATAATTATTCTTTCCCCTTATATCAATTTATTCTTTTAATTAAACGTTTTTTTTTCTTTGTGTTTTTTTTTTTTCCTTACTAAAAAAAAAAAAACTCCATTTTTGATTCTCGCTACCAAATTCATATATTTATTCTAGAAAATTGCTTTATACCATTAGATTAATGTTTGATATATAGAAAGATAATATTATTATATATATAGTAAAAATAATAATTGCATAATTACTTTTGTTGTTTATATTAACTCTATTTTTCTAGATTTAAATTTTATAAATGAATTTTCTTATATATATATATATATATATATTTATAACCTTTACATAATCTACATATATAGTACATGTTATTTCATTACATAAAATCATCTTCACCAAAGTCATTGAAAGTATCATCCATAGCAGATATATCAAAATCTTGGTTCTTCTTCATAGCACCTCCTAAATTAGCATTACCACCTTTAGCTTTCTTTTTACCAGCACCACCAGAAGCAGTACCACCTTTGACTTTAGCTAGTCTAGCTTGTCTTTCTTTTCTTTCCTTATCCTTCATGAATACTGTCAATGTGGCTATAGTTTGTCTTATTTGTTCAACTGTTAATGGCTTTGCAACATCTCTTATCAAGTCAATAGCTAACAAAGAACTGTAGTTTAAAGCAGAAACTTCATTCATAGAAAGAACAGCTTGAGATAATGCTTTTCTTAAGTTTTCCCAATCCTTCTTGCTTTCACATTCAGTGAACAATGGGTGTGATTCAATTGGAGTATCTTTAGAGAAAGTGGCTTTCTTCAATAAGGATTCTCCTTGTAACTCTTTTTCAGTTGCTTTAGCCTTTGGATGCTCATGAGAAACACCTAAACCTTCAAACAAATCAGTAGCATGTTCTAAATCTGCTGCTAATTCTGCTTTTCTCATTAATTCTGCTCTAGTCTTTGGATCCAAAGTATCAATTTCTAACAATACTTTTTTTTCAGGTGCCCCATTCTTTTTAAAAGTTTTCTTTTTAGGAGCTGAAGTTGGAGCTGGTGCTTTAGGTTCTGGTTTTTTAACTGCTAAAATATCAGCATCATCAGCGAAATCATCATCCCATGATTCTAAAATTGGTTCTTCAGTAGTAACTGAAACTTCGAAATCTTCATCATCCCAAGACATTTTTTTTAAAAAAGAGTAAAAATAAAAGGATTAAATTAATTTGTTTTGGTTATTTAAGTTCCATATATCTTCTTATTATTATTATTATTAATATAATACAAAAAATTATAAAATCTCCATCATGAACGCAAAAAAAATTTTTTTTTTTTTTCATAAAATTTCAATAATTTCTTATTCGGATATTAAAACAAGGTGCAGATTCTACGTTAACATATAAATAGTTTAATCAATTAATTTTTTTTTTTTAATTTTCTTATTTCTTAATAATAAATAAATATAAATAATAAAAGAATATATATTATACAAAAATAAATATCAGAAGCTACTACCCTTCTTGATATTCTTATATCACATATTCAACTAATAATTATTTGTCCTTTTTTTTTCTTTTTTTTTGTTATTTTCTTTTTGCTAAATTAATATTTTACAAATTATATTATCTTCATTTTTTTCTTTTATTGTTTTTTTTGTTTTTTTGTTTATGCTCATAAAAATTTTAATAATGTTTTATTATTTTGCTTTAAGCTTGTGCAGCTAATTCTTCCAACATCTTATAATCTCTTTTAATAATACCACCATTACCTGGTAATACTGTGTTACCAATTAAGAAAGTATCAACTTCTCTTGCACACTTTCTACCTTCTTGAATGGCCCAAACAATCAAAGATTGACCTCTTCTACAATCACCACAAGCAAATACATTAGAATCATCAACAGAGTAAGAAGCATCTGAGACAGTACCAATAGTTCCTCTGTTAGTCTTCTTAATTGAAGCATCTTCAATCAATTCTGGACCAACGAAACCCATAGATAACAAAATGATATCAGCTTCAAAGATTTCTTCAGATCCTGGAACTTCAACCATTTGCCAAACACCAGATTGAGACTTGTTCCATTCAACTCTAACAGTCTTGATAGCAGTAACTTCACCATTTTCATTACCAATAAATTCTTTAGACAAAATACAGTATTCTCTTGGATCTCTACCATAATGTTCTTTAACTTCAGCATGACCATAATCAACTCTCATTATTCTTGGCCATTGTGGCCATGGATTGTCGCTTGTTCTTTCCTTAGCTGGTTGTGGTAATAATTCAAAGTTAACAACCGAAGCAGCACCGTGTCTAACAGCAGTACCTAAACAATCATTACCAGTATCACCACCACCAATAACTACAACTTTCTTACCTTTAATGTTTTCTCTCATGGTTTCCAAATCTTTAGCTAACAAAGCTTTAGTGTTGGCTTCTAACAAAGTCATAGCAAAATCAATGTTTTTCAAATCTCTACCTGGAAGTCTCAAGTCTCTTGGAATGGTTGAACCGATAGCATAAATAACAGCATCATGCTTGGTCTTCAATTCATCAATAGTAATATCTTTACCAATGGCACAGCCAGTGACAAAGTTAATACCTTCAGCAGCCAATAAATCAACTCTTCTTTGAACAACAGACTTGTCTAATTTCATATTTGGAATACCATACATCAACAAACCACCACATCTATCATTTCTTTCATAAACAGTGACAGTGTGACCTGCTCTGTTTAATTGATCAGCAGAAGCTAAACCAGATGGACCAGAACCTATAACAGCAACAGTCTTACCAGTTCTATGCATTGGTGGTTGTGGTTTGATCCAACCTTCCTTGAAAGCATTATCAATAATGACTCTTTCAACAGATTTGATACCAACTGGGTCATTGTTAATACCCAAAGTACAAGCACCTTGACAAGGAGCTGGGCAAACTCTACCAGTAAATTCAGGGAAGTTGTTAGTTTCCAATAATTTTTCTAAAGCTAGCTTCCATTGATTCTTGAAGACTAATTCATTGAACTTTGGAATAACATTGGAGACTGGACAACCAGTATCAGAAGTACAGAATGGAACACCACAATCCATACATCTAGCAGTTTGGTATTTGGCATCCTTCTTGGTAATAGAGTCAGAGATTTCATTCCAATCATCAGTTCTAGAAGAAGCATTTCTGTAAGCTTCATGTCTCAATTTGTATTTCTTGAAACCTTTAATCTTGTCCAGTTTTTCAGCCTTCTTTTCTAATTGATCAGCATCTTGAATAGCATCTTCCAAATCGGCAACTTTAGCTTCATGTAGAGTAGCCTTGTGAGAGGAAACAACAGATTTGGTCAATTTTTGTCTCTTAGTAGCAACAATATCAACTTCACCATTAGTAGCATCAACTACAACACCATTTCTTTCCAACTTCTTCAAATAGGCATTCTTAGATCTCAAAGCAGCAGCAGCAGCTTCTTTAGCTTGTTGTTCCAAAACCTTCTTGTAATCAGTTGGGAAAACCTTGATGAAGGAGGATAAGTAATGGTTGAAGTTGTTCAAAATTCTGTCAGCTAATTCAGATTTGGTCAAGTGATAGTGTTCTTGAATCAAATTCTTAACAAATGCAATTTCAACTGGATCATCCAAAGAATGTAATTCAACAGAGTCTGAGTTAATCTTAGATTTGAAGGAATCATGGTCAGAAGTCAAACAGTAAATTATACCACCAGTACAACCGGAGAAAGCATTGATAGAGTCCAATTGGGATAAAACAACAGCTCTACCACCAGTCATATATTCAAAGGCATTGTTACCAATAATTTTTTCAACAACTAAAGTAGCACCAGAGTTTCTGACAGCAAATCTTTCACCAGCACAACCAGATAAGAAAGCACGACCAGAAGTGGCACCATAGAAACAGGTGTTACCAGCAATAACATTTTCATCAGATTTGAACTTACTGTTTTCAGGAGGTCTAATAACAATTTGACCACCAGACAAACCTTTACCAACATAATCATTAGCATCACCATCCAAGATGAAAGAAATACCAGGGGCTAAGAAAGCACCAAAGGATTGACCAGCGGAACCTTTAATATTGACAACGATGGTATCTTGAGGTAAACCTTCTGGACCGAATCTCTTGGAGACTCTGTAAGATAAAGTAGCACCTAAAGCTCTATCAGTATTGATAATAGAAGCATCAATGGATACTGGTAAACCTTTATCCAAAGTGATTTCAGCTTCATCAACTAATTTGTTATCCAATCTAGCAAACATCTTATCTTCCAACTTCTTAACATATCTTGTAGCAACACCAGGTCTGATAATATGGGCTGGAGTCAAGATTGGATCCAAATCAATGTTAATGTTCTTAGTAGTGGTCTTTGCGTATCTCTTTAATTTTTCAGAATGACCAACCATTTCATCAACAGTTCTGTAACCTAATTTAGCCATAATCTTTCTGAAATCATTGACCAAGTAATAGAAGAAGTTGATCACATGTTCTGGTAAACCTTTGAATTTGGCTCTCAAATCTGGATCTTGAGTGGCAACACCAACAGCACAAGCATTCAAATGACATTTTCTTAACATGATACAACCCATGGAAATCAATGGAGCAGTAGCTAAAGTGAAAGATTCAGCACCTAACAAAACAGCAACAGCGATATCAAAACCAGTTCTCAAGTTACCATCAGTTTGTAAAGTACAATGGCCTCTTAAGTCATTCAAAACTAAAGTTTGATGGGTTTCAGCTAATCCTAATTCCCATGGTAATGTTGTGTATTTAATTTCAGACCAATTGGCAGCACCAGTACCACCATCATGACCAGAAACTAAAATAGTAACATCACCAGCAGCAGCTTTAGCAACACCAGCACCAACAATACCAACACCGACTTCAGAAGCTAACTTAACAGAAATGTCAGCTCTTGGATTAGAACATTTCAAATCATAAATCAATTGTTTCAAATCTTCAATGGAGTAGATATCATGATGAGGTGGTGGAGAAATCAAACCAACATTTGGAGTGGAGTGTCTAGTCTTGGCAATGTTCTTATCAACCTTGTGACCTGGCAAGTAACCACCAGAACCGGCTTTAGCACCTTGGGAGACTTTGATTTGTAACTCATCAGCATCAGATAAATAATAAGAGGTGACACCGAATCTACCAGAAGCAACTTGTTTGATAGATGATCTCATTGTATCACCGTTTGGATGAACAAAGGATCTTTCAGGATCTTCACCACCTTCACCACAATTGGATTTGGCACCCAATCTGTTCATAGCAACAGCCAAAGTAGTGTGGGCTTCCCAGGAAATGGAACCATAGGACATAGCACCAGTACAGAATCTTCTAACAATTTCAGTCCATGGTTCAACTTGATCTAATGGGATGGCAGTAGAATTTTCATAGTCTAAATCTAGTAAACCTCTTAAAGTACAACTTCTAACAGCTTCCATTTCTTTCTTGACATACATTTCCCAAGCATTTTCATTCTTGTTTCTAACGGAATCTTGTAAAGAAGCAATAGCAGTTGGGTCATTAACATGTTTAACACCACCATCTCTCCAGTGGTATTCACCAGATTCAGGCAAGTTCAAAGATCTAGAAATACATTCGTAGCCATAAGGTGATCTACCACCGAAACCTTTAAAGTGTAAGGAGAAAGCATCTTGAGCCAAGTATTCAAAAGTGGCACCTTTAATTCTAGAAGCAGTACCAGCAAAACAAACATCAACAACAGAGTTATCCAAACCTAAAGCTTCAAAGATTTGGGCACCTTTATAGGAAGTTAAAGTAGAAATACCCATTCTGGCCATATTCTTCATGATACCTTTATCGATAGCATGGATGTAGTTTTCCAATAAAGTTTCATTGTCCAAAGTCATATCATCATTGTTTGCATTTCTAACCATGTCTTGATTGTTCATTTTGACTAAAGTTTCCATCATTAAGTATGGGTAAACGGCATCAGCACCATAACCCAATAAACAAGAGAAGTGGTGGACTTCTCTAGCTTCAGCAGTTTCAACAATGATAGCAACTTGAGATCTTTGTTTGTTTCTGACTAAATGATGGTGGATAGCACCGGAAGCAACCAAAGCTGAGATGGAGACTCTGTCTTCACCAAATAGTTTATCACTCAAAAACAAAATCTTCTTACCAGCATCAACAGCTTCAGAGGCTTCTTGACAAATTTTGTCAATAGTGGCAGCATAACCGACCAAACCTTCAGATTTAGGGAAAGTGTAGTCTAAATGGGCAACAGACCAGGAAGGATAAACTTTTTCAATATTTTTCAAGGATTCAAATTGTTTCCAAGATAAGATTGGAGATTTCAAGTATAATCTGTCACATTGGGATGGAGACATTTCTAACAAGTTACCTTGAGGACCGATGTAACATTCCATGGACATGAATGTGGATTCCATATTAGAATCGATAGCAGGGTTAGTGACTTGAGCGAATAGTTCTCTGAAATATTCATAAACCAAAACTGGGTCTTGGTTTAAACAAGCTAAAACAGCATCGTTACCCATAGAACCTAAAGCTTCTTTACCATTGATAGCCATAGGAACCATCAACAATGAGATTTGCTCCATTGTGTAACCATTGGCTAACAGTCTTGGATCTTGATGTAAGTTACTGCTGTTGAACTCATTGTTCATTGGTAATTGGGCAGGAATGAATTTTGAAGTTCTTTCGACTAAATCATCAAACTTGATAACTTTAGATAACCAGGACTTGAAATCTTTTCTTTTAGCGAAAGATTGTTTCAATTTCTTAGTATCAACCAATTCACCAACATCAGTATCAACCAATAAAATATCACCAGGAATCAACTTCCCCTTTTTGATAATGACTTCATTCTTAACTTGGATAACACCAACTTCAGAACCACAAATGACTCTGTCATCAGAGGTAATATAATATCTGCATGGTCTCAAACCATTTCTATCTAACATAGCACCGATGTATCTACCATTGGTAAAATTCAAAGCGGCTGGACCATCCCAAGGTTCCATCAAACAGGCAGCCCAGTCGTACCAAGCTTTCAAGTTAGAGTCCATGGTGTGGTGGCCAGCTTCTGGGACTAAAAGCATAACAGCCTCTGGTAAGGATAATTCACCATTCAAAATCAATAATTCCAAAACATTATCCAAAGCAGCAGAATCAGAACCACCTTCTTCAACGATAGGAAAAATTTTATCCAAAACATCTTGTTCGATAGCATCAAAAGTCTTGGAAGACATGACACCTTCTCTAGCTCTCATCCAATTCTTGTTACCTCTTAAAGTGTTGATTTCACCATTGTGAGCCAATAACCTCAAAGGTTGAGCTCTATCCCAAGATGGGAAAGTGTTTGTGGAGAATCTGGAGTGAACTAAAGCTAAGTGAGATTCAAAATAAGCATTAGTCAAGTCATAGTAGTAGTTGTAGACTTGAGCTGGGGTTAATTGACCTTTGTAAACAATAGTTCTGTTGGATAGAGAACAGATGTAGAACCAATCTTCTAAACCGATTTTTTTGGAAGCCAATTTTCTCAGAATGTATAATCTGCATTGGAATTCTCTTTCATGTAAGGAAGCAAAATCGGAAGCAGAAACATTTTGGCCAATCAATTTTGCAAAGACAACAATTGGTTGTAAAATGTGAGGTTCTCTACCTAAAGCAGCAGAACCTAGAATAGAGGAATCTCTTGGAACATCTCTCCAACCCAAAACTTTCAATTGAATTTCAGAAGCTAATTCTTCAAAGATTTTTTTAGATTCAGATAAATCAGTATCCTTCTTGAAAAAAACATTACCGACAGCATATTGTTTTTCAGCAGGAATATCTAAACCACAATCCAATTTGAATTCTCTGGACATGAACTTGTGAGGAATACCAACAAGGATACCGGCACCATCACCATTACCATCAGTGGAAGTAGCACCTCTATGAGCCATGTTACATAGCAATGGTCTAGCATCAGAGATAATTTTGTGAGAAGGTTTACCTTTAATATTGGCAACAAAACCGGTACCACAAGAATCAATTTCAGATTCAGGGTTGTATAAACCGACAGCTTTTGGCATAGTGTTAGCCCAGGAGATGTTTTTTGTATCTTTTAAGTTTTCAATATCTTCTTCAGTGAATGGCTTACCGCCTTGATAAGTGTCTCTTGAAGAAGCAGGATCATATGGATCAGATGAGATGATCTTCTTTTCCAAAGATCTGTCAGTAGAATCGATCTTGTTTTCTACAATAGTATTTAATGGAGACATTTTTTTTATAATTAATAAAGTTTTGAAAAACGAAATGTGGAATATATCAAACAAACAAAAAGTATATGTATATATAAATTAAGTTGTAATAAAATAAGATTAATAAATAATTATAAAATGTAGTAGTAGTTAATTAATTAATAATTTATAAGTTAATAGTAATATTTATATATTATTATTTTAATGTGTATCTTTAATTGGTTTAGGTATATCAAGTTTATATTTATTTAAAAAAAAAAAATTTTTTTTGAAAAAGTTCTTATCAGATTAGAATTAATAGTTTTTTTTTTTTTAAGTAGTAGTAGTTTAAACTGGATATATTTAAAATTTAAAGATTTAAAAAATAATAAATAGAAAAAAAAGAGAAAAAAGATTGAAATATAATATTACTATTATGATATTAACTTATTTAGTTCTTAGGTTTTCTCTAAAGTAAATGTTTTATAAAAATATATAAAGAATGCTTTTTTTTTTTCTATTTTCTTAAAGATGACTCCTCTTAGATGTCTGTTTTTTATATATATCCAGATATTATCGAGAAATAAAAGTTTAAAAAAAAAAAAAAAAAAATTTTTTTGTTTTGAAAAAATGTATATATTGAATTTTTCCTCTCCTCCGCTTTTTTTTTTTTT
>JAJMDL010000029.1:0-101395 GCA_030573575.1 Hanseniaspora sp. CRUB 1602 | reverse complement strand
TATATCTTTACTCCCATTATATTAAAAAAAAAAAAAATTAATTTTGGAAATATATATATATATACATATAAAAAAAATGTGACTTTGTACCTTCCCGATTTCGGAGCAAAGTATAAGTCATCTACAATTTTATTCAAAAAAAAATATAAATATATAATATATATTTTTTTTTTTCTTATGTGTGTGATTGAAAGTAAAAAAACATTAAGGAGGAGGGGTAAAGTTAAAAAAAAAAATATATATATATACAGGAAAGGCAAAAGGATTCATACACAAAGATATATGTTATAAGGTTATTATTATTATCATCAATATCAATAATAAATACATTATATATATATGAATATACACATATATTTTAAACTTATTAATAGGGATTTGAGATAAACAATTACAAATAATCATAAATTTATATATATATATTTTTCCTCTTTTTCTTTTTTTATTAATTTTAATTAGATAACGATTATGATATAAAAAATAAAAAAAAAACATTGATATCATTTATTATTTATTTTTTTTTTTTTAGTAAGAGTTAAGAAATATATATGTGTATTATAAAAGTATTTTAAACCTTTTAATATTTATAATAATTAATATTTTTTTTTAATAAATAAATTGATATTTACAGTGTATGTATATTTTTATTCTTATATATTTTTTTTTTTGCTTATATTTTAAATAGATAGTAATTCATCTGTCTTGTCATTGTTTAAACTGTTGTTGAAAAGACTTTGCTTTAATTTGTAATATTCCAACTTCCATATGATTCCCTCTCTAGATTTCAATATTCTTTTATTATAAGAGTTTAATGAAAATCTTTCTATAGTATCGCCGAAATGGACTCTTGAAGAGAGTCTTTCCCACATTGATTTTTTGTTATTTGTTTCTTGATCATCTATTTTATGGTTAACTTCGCTGATAAATTCTACATTAGATGTTTGTTTAATATATCCTCCGTTTGGTATATATTCATACTTGTTAACCTCTATAACTTTCAAATAGTGAGTATGATCAAGGTTTTGTTGTCTTGACTGAATCAATTGTTTCTCTGGATTAACAATCACTGTCTCAAGAATGAAAGAATCTGATATTCTCAAAAAAGATGGTGTCCATTTAGGTAATGATCCAATCTTTCTTATAAGTCTTGTAAACATTAACTTCTTGTTTTCCTTTTCTTCCCCATTGGGCAGCAACTTTCTTGATATTATATCTACTGATTTTACATGTGGTGCAAAAGGGTTTGGATATCTGTTGATGATGCTGAAAGCAAACTCCTGAAATGATGTCTTTGGAAAAATGTGTGTATCCTTATATGTTAATCCCATTAGTATATTAAGAGTAAGAGGAGTAAGAAGAAGAAAGAAAAAATGTATTAATAATCAAATTATTGAATAAAACTAATTACAGTATGATATAAACTTTAAGTTTAAGTTTAAATGGTTTTATTGATATTATATATCCTTTTCTTGATGGTTATTTAGTTTTTAAAAAACTATATTTATATATATATGTGTTGTTTTTCTTTAATTTTAAACGAACTTCCAATTTTTTTTTTCTTGATTCTTTTTTTTCAAAAAAAAAATTTCTTTTTACTGTTTTTTTTATAAGCAAATAGAATAAATTTTACGGGTTTTAGCGGGTATGAAAAAAATTTAAAAATTAAAAACCTATTAGCGATAAAATTAAAACATATATTAAATTTTCACATGGTTATTCTTTCTTTTTTGATAAAAAAAAATATATATATATACAATCTATATCATGACAATACCAATATCACTAGTCTTTTGTAATAACCAATTGTCTTTACTTAACTTAACAACACCCCCATTCATTTTATCAACAAAGTAATTGAACAAATAAAAATTCAAGAATCCAGAACCCATACCGAAATTTTCTTGTTCAATGAATAAACCATTATCTTGAGATGTTAGACAGTTGAATAAATCACATTTTTCTTCATAATAGGCATCACTTAACATATCTTGAACTAATAATCTTAATCTTTCACCTAGAGAGCTATCTTCGTCTAAAGTGGAAGCACAATCAGAACAGTAATGGAACAAATATGCTACTTTCAAGTTTTCAACTACCTTGTCATCCTCATCTAAAACATTGAATGGCAAAATATAATAAGATATAAAATCAGTCACTTTACCATCATCATTTAATGTGACAAAAGACCTTAAAATATCCTTTTTAGGTAGAAATTGATGTAAGAACTCTTCTTTACTCTTGAAAATATGTTGTAATTTATATCTTTGTTGATGTTGTTCAAACAATACAGCCAC
The DNA here is from genome assembly GCA_030573575.1 of Hanseniaspora sp. CRUB 1602. Lineage (NCBI taxonomy): Eukaryota > Fungi > Ascomycota > Saccharomycetes > Saccharomycodales > Saccharomycodaceae > Hanseniaspora > Hanseniaspora sp. CRUB 1602. The sequence continues at coordinate 99,101 of JAJMDL010000029.1, read as the reverse complement.
TTCATCATAATATTTTTCTTCAAAAGGAACATATTTTAAATTTTTTTTTTCATTCACAACATATTTCTTCTTCATTTCCTCCTCACTACCAGTTTCAGGAACACCTACAAAGCCAACATCATAAAGCTTATCCCAATTTAAAGGTCTATGAGTGTATCTAGTAGTAGTGATAGGTTTTGGTAACACAACACCAGCAGTATACAAAGCTTGCCAAATATCATATAGATTGACTCTCCTAGTGATTTCCTTTATCAATATAGGGGCAAGTCTCTTGGATCTTAGTTTTTTATGAACACACAAAAAATTGATCTCTACAGACTCAACTTCCACATCATTTATTTTCAAGTGTAGTGGAACTGCAGATATAAACGCAACCAGTTTTTGAGATGTTGTGACTCTGATACCAACTTGCCAATCAGGTTTGGTGCCAGGTTGAGAGATGGCCCATTTTAAAAACTCTTTAGAGTATGCGAATCTCATGGTGGAGGATAAATCCTCTACATAATTTTCATTCAGCAAAGAATGGATCTCTTCCAAATGACTGTCATTTTGACTGTCCAGTGTACACCATTCAAAACCTTCAACATTCTTAGACAAATTTATAGGGGTTGCTGAAATATCAGCGACTGTTTTGGAAATATCTATTGGACCTTGTTTTAAGTTTGAAGCTTCTGAGTTCTCATCAAATTGGGGGACAGGTTGAGTTTTCCAAAATAAAAATTCTTCCATTGTTTTGGATGGTTCATCTGGACCTTTTCTATTTAAATACTCCTCATGTTTTTTCTTCAAAGCTTCATGTTGTTCAGTTGTTAATTGACTTAAAAGTTCTTGCAATTTTTTCAATTGATCAAATTTATCAGGATTTTCTTTATTATTTTCATTAGAATCAGACATTTTTTATTAATATATATATATATAATGTATGTATTAATAAATGGTTTTTATAATAAATTCTTATTACTATCATACAAAATTATATTTACTTTTTTTTTAAATATCATCTCCAGAATTCTTTTTTTTAACAGCAAAAGTTTAAAAAAAAAAAAAAAAATTTTTTTTCTATATATATCACGTGTAAAATGTTTTTTTTTTTTTTTTTTTTTAAAAGAAAAGTCAAAAAAAAAAATGTTAATAAAGTTTAAGGTGTCCCAAAAAGGAATTCCTCTTAATTGAATCAGAAAAGGAAAAATAAAAACTTTTTTTTTTAAAAAATATATTAATGTGTTTTATATAAAGAATGAATTATTATCCATAGAAAATACAGCCAGAAACCATTACTTCTTCTATTACATATATAAATAATGATTTCAGCTACATCCTGGGTCTCTAAAGGTTTTGCCAAAAATGAACCGATCATGGACTATGAAGTCAATGACAATGAAATGAACAAAATAAACGAAATGATGAAAGCATCTGGTATATCTCAAGACAAGAATGAAGAAGAAGGAAAAGAAGAATCCACCACTGAAGAATTCAAATATGCTAATGACGAAGATTTGAAAAAATTCAATATGGATGATTATGACAATGAAGTTGGTGCATCTGCTGCACAATTGTTTGGAACTAGAGAATTTGATGATTCTTTTATGAAAGGTGCTAAAACTTTTGTTGATGAAAATGGTGAAACTTATGTAGAACTTCCAAAAGGTGATGATAAAGAAGACGGTGATGGTGATGAAAATGAAAACATGGAAGATCTTTCAGGAGATGATGGTGAAGATAAAGAAGATATGGTCATCTTACCATCTGATAACTTGATTCTAGCCACAAGAACTGATATGGAAGGTGATTTGTCCTTTTTGGAAGTATACTTGTTCGATGAAGGTGAATCTAGTAAAGACTTTGAAAGAGAAGGTTCATTATATGTTCATCATGATGTTATGTTGCCAGCTTTCCCATTGGCTGTTGAATGGATCAACTACACACCAACAAGTGTCTCTAATAAAGAAGGTTTGGATGAAGACAGAATAGGTAATTTTGCTGCTGTTGCCACTTTTGAACCAATTATTGAAATTTGGGATTTGGACATCCCATCAAAGACTATTCCAACTTTCATGCTAAAAGGTCATAAAGGTGCAGTCTTATCTTTGAAACATAACCCTGTCTTTAGAAATGTTTTGGTTTCTGGTGGTTCTGATAGCACTATTAGAGTTTGGGATTTGAATGAAGCTGAATCAACTGCCATTACTGAAACTAGTGAAAGCAAAGGTGAAAAATTAAAATTGAAACTACATGGTAAGAGTAAAATCTCCAATGTTCAATGGTTGAAGAGTGGTACTGAAATTATTTCTGCCGGTTACGATTCCAGAGTCGTTTTGTGTAATGTTAGTGTTGAAAAACCTAAAGCTGAAAAATCCTGGAAGGTTCCAAATGATGAAGAAATTGAAAGTATAGAAATATTTGGTGCTGATGAACAATGCATTTTAGTTGCCACTGATAATGGTACCGTTTACTGCTTCAATATTAAAGGAGAATCAAATAGTAAACCTGTTTGGGCCTTGAATGCTCATAATGGTGGTATTTCTTCTATTACTAGTAATGCTGTTATTCCTTCTATGTTTGTTACATCTGCTATTGGTGAAAAAGCTATTAAGATTTGGAAACTTGATTCTAAAACTTTTTCTAATCCTAAATTGGTTGCCAGCAAAGATTTTGGTGTTGGTAATATTTTAACATGTAATTTCGCTAAGGACTTTGAAGTTTCTGGATATATAACTGTTGGTGGTGTTAATGGAGGTTTGATTGTATGGGATGTCTTTAATAACAAAGTAGTCAAGAGACAAATTGTTGAAGAATTTAATTTTTTGATTAGTAAAGATGAAGTTAAAGAAACATATCCAAACTTTATTTATAAATATACTCTAGGTAGTAGCGGAAATGCAAACGGTAATGAGATATTTATCAGTACAAATGCTGAAGAAATTGATGAAGAAGATTCTGATATTGATGAAGATGATTAAGGATATTTTATTTGTATATATTTATATGTATATTCTTTTTTTATTTTTTTGTTTAATAGCATAAAAGAATGATTTTATTTTTTTATTATAAAAAAAAAAAATACATATTGATTAAACTTTAAATTTCTTTTTAATATTTAATTGGATGTTGTTGTTCATGTGATTTCCTAATTAAGCCTACTATTTAACATTTCTTTTTTTTTTATGTTTTTTTTTATAAACTAAAAAAAAAAAAAAAATTTCTCTCTATTTTTTTAAAATAATTTCCCGATTGATCTATTTTGAAATTTTTCCAAAGCAAAAGAGAGAAAAAGAAGAAACAAAAAAAAATCAGTGTGAAAAATTTTAAAGTACAAAATATATTTTTTTTATTTTTTAAATTTTTAAACTGTTTATAATTTTTTATTATTAAACAAAGAATTAATTAAATATATAACCAAGGAATCACACTTTTTTATTCAATTATAAATAATGTCTTCTTCCGATTTAGAATATATTTTATACGAAGAACCTACTGGTTACGCTATCTTTAAGATTAAAAACTTACAAGATATCGTTAACTCTTCCTCTCAAGAAGTTCAAAAGCAAATCAATGAATTCTCCTCTTTCACTAAAGTTGTTGAATTACAATCTTTCACTCCATTCAAAAATGCTGTTGAAGCTTTATTAAACATTAATGATATTTCTGAGGGTATCATGAACGATTTCTTGAAGAACTTTTTAGAATTAAATATTCCAAGCTCCAAAAAGTCAAAGAACAGTGTTGTTATTGGTATCTCTGATAACAAATTAGCTCCATCTATCAAGGAAGTTTTCCCAAATTTGACTTGTATCTCTAATGACTTTGTTCAAGATTTGATCAGAGGTGTCAGATTACACAGTAACAAATTACTAAAATCTTTCAACAGTGATGATGCTACTTTTATCGAAAAGGCTCAATTAGGTTTAGGTCACGCTTACTCCAGAACTAAAGTTAAATTCAATGTCTCTAAAAATGATAACCACATTATTCAAGCTATTGCTTTATTAGATTCCTTAGACAAAGATATCAACACTTTTGCCATGAGAGTTAAAGAATGGTACGGTTGGCATTTCCCTGAATTAGCTAAGATTTTAGTTGATAACTACTCTTTTGCTAAAGCTATTTTATTCATCAAAGATAAGGCTACCATTAATTCTGATTCTTTGAATGAATTAGTTGCTGTTTTAAATACCACTGATTCCAACATTGCTGAACAAATTATTGACGCAGCCAGAATTTCCATGGGTCAAGATTTATCTGAAATTGATATGCAAAACATTATGATTTTTGCTGAAAGAGTCAAATCCTTGTCTGAATACAAGCAACAATTAACTTCATACTTGATTGAAAAGATGCATACTGTTGCTCCAAATTTGAGTGAATTGATTGGTGAACACATTGGTGCTAGATTAATTTCCCATGCTGGTTCTTTAACTAACTTGTCTAAGCAAGCTGCTTCCACTGTTCAAATTTTAGGTGCTGAAAAGGCTTTATTCAGAGCTTTAAAGACTAAAGGTAATACTCCAAAATATGGTTTGATTTACCACTCTGGTTTCATTGGTAAGGCTGCTAGTAAAAATAAAGGTAGAATTGCTAGATATTTAGCTAACAAGTGTGCTATCGCCTCCAGAATTGATAATTACAGTGATGAACCAACTAATGTCTTTGGTACTGTTTTAAGAAGACAAGTTGAACAAAGATTAGAATTCTATAGTACTGGTAAAGCTACTTTGAAAAATGAAGATGCTATTAAAGAAGCTATGTCTTTAGTTGGTGATGAAGAAGTTGCTCCTACTGCTGAACCAGTTGAATCTAGTAAGAAGAGAAAACTTGAAGATGATGCTGTAGAAGAAGAAGATAAGCCAAAGGAAAAGAAGGATAAGAAAGAAAAGAAGGACAAGAAAGAAAAGAAAGAAAAGAAGGACAAGAAAGAAAAGAAGGACAAGAAAGAAAAGAAGGATAAGAAAGAAAAGAAAGATAAGAAGGAAAAAAAAGAAAAGAAATAAGTTAATTGATTGATTGATTGAAAAAAGAAGTTTACTAATTATCTCCTAATTTTGAGAAACAAATAAACAAAAAACAAAACAAAAAATGCTTTTTTATAGGATTAAAAATACAGTATTGTAAATGATTATTGATATAATTTCTGTTTTTTATATATAAAGTTTGAAAACTTACAATAATTTAAAGAAAAAAAAAAATTAAGAAAAAAAAAATTAAAAAATAAATACTAATAAAGATGTAATAAGTTATCTAATTTTATAGGTATAAACTGTTGACAGATTCACCATCCATAATTTTCCACATCTTAATTGCATATTCTTTCCATGTTTCAAATTTAGCTTCTTCTATGTTAAAAGATTTTTTCAACTGTTCACACATTTGAGATATTTCAGAAAAGTTGATCTTTGGAAGAACAACTGGACCTTCACTAGGAAGAATTAAGTAGCTCATATTTATTTTAAGATCTTTGTTTGAATATGAAATCAAGTTGGCAATATAACTTGAAGCAAACTCACAATTTGATAAATTTTCTTCACTTTTGTTATTAAAAAATTTCATATTTTCAATTTGATTACTTGTACTTATAGCTACAATTTGAGATAAATAATTATCTTGATTAATTTTGAATAATTTAATTAAATTTAAAGTTATTTCATTTTTGACAATTGGTGGAAATGATTCATCAATTACTAATATTTTGGTTCTTTTTTTAATTGGTAATTGACAATTTTTATTAGAAAAAGTGTTAACTTTATATTCTTTATCCAAATATGTAATTTCCATAAAAACATCTCTACCTTCAATTTCTTCTTTTTCTTTATATTTTTCAATAGGTTTTAAAAACAACTTTGAAAATTTTTCAGGAATAATTATAAGTTTTTTGAAAAATTCATCCTTTGAAATATCTCTAACAAATTTAACTTTAGGAAGTTTATCATTAATAGAAAGACAATTTCTTGGTATTGAATTATCAGGTAATAATTGAGTATCTAAAATGTGTCTTGCTTGAACAAGATTTTCATCAGCAGATTCTTTAAAAATAGACATAATTATTTTTTATGTATATATATATATGCCTGTTATTTGACTTTGGGAATATATCTTTACTGTTTCTTAATTTTATTAAATAAATGTGTGTGTGTGTGTTTTTGTAAAAACTAAATTCAGATATCTCATTATATATATAAGAAGATAAAATTAAGAATTTTTAAAAAAAACCCACCTTAACTTTAGTCCTTTTTTTTTTTTAGCAAGTTAAATCCGTTAATCATGTGACTTTTGTGTGTCTAAGAATTTGGGTAAAGTGTGATAAAGTGAAAAAGAACGCTACCATAATTTTTTATGTTCTGTATCAAACATTCGAAAATATCTTACTTAACAGGGTATATGAAGAGAAAGTGATGGATGAAAAATTTCACACACACAAAGTTTCTACAACAATTTAATATATATATATATATATCAACCATTTGATTTAAAACTTGTAATAATATTTTTAACAAATTATAATAAAAAGTAAAACTGAGCTTACAAAGTGTTACCTTAAATATAAGAGCATGAATTATATACCTAAATCCGAATATTTCATATAGTATGAAATCTTATTTTTTATAATTTTTTTTTGGCAAGTATTTTTACTAGAGCAAGAAAAAAAAAATTTTCAATGGCAATAAGAGTAAAAAAAAAAAATTAAATATTCTCATAATGAATTTTTTTTTTTTTTACTAATAACAACAAAATAAATTCAATAACAACCTATACAGAACTGTATTGTTTTATAAAATAAAATTTAAATAATAAAAATAAAAATGGAAGAATTTCAAAAATCTCAAGATGCTTTAGGTAACTTCATCCAAGCTAGAGAGAAATTAGAAACACAATTGCAAGAAAATAATATTGTAAAAACAGAATTATTGCAACTTAAAAATAAAAAAGTATCTGATAGAAAAGTATTCAAACTTACAGGTGGTGTATTATTGCCAGTTGAATATGATGAAGCTTTGAGTAACGTGAATAAAAGATTAGACTATATAAACAATGAAATAAAAAATTGTGAAGGTTCAATCAAAAAAGAAGAAGAAAATTTGAAAGAAATACAAAAGAAAATACAAAAAATGAGACAAGAGCAAATGGATCTTCTTCAAAAAATTCAACAACAACAAAATCAAAAGCAACCCGCCAAATAGATAAATAGATAATAAAAAAATATAAAGGTTATAATTTTTAATTTTTTTTTTTAAGAAAAAAATACTTTATTTATAATGTATATATATAAACCCACTTAATAATCGAAAACAGTTCTTAAGCAATCACCAGAATGTAAATCTTCAAAAGCAGTATTAATTTCCTTGAATTCTCTTTTATGAGTAATATATTTTTCTAATGATAAAACACCTTGATTTGAAGCTTCAATTAATTTTTTCATTTCTGTTTTACCCTTAATGTTACCAAAGGCAATACCAGTCCAAGTTCTACCAACAATTAAGTAGAATGGTCTGACAGATATTTGAGCACCTGCAGGAGCAACACCAATAACAGTACTGATACCAGTACCTCTAGCAGAAGCCATCAAAGCACTGTTCATGACATCAACATTACCAGTACAATCATAAGTGAAATCAATTCCAAAGCCATCGTCAGACATGGAAACCAATTTGGAAACAATATCTTCTCCTTCAGATAACTTAGTTGGATTCACAAAATCAGTTGCACCAAATGATCTAGCCCATTCTTCCTTCTTATCATTGGTATCGACAGCAATAATCTTTTTAGCACCAGCAGCTCTAGCACCTTCCAATACAGAACAGCCAACAGCTCCTAGCCCAAATACAGCTACAGAAGAACCTTCAGTTATTTGATTGTGTTTTTTAGCAGCACCAATACCTTTATAACCGGCAGCACCAAATCCTGTAGCTACACCACAACCTAACAAAGCAGCTTTTTCCAAATCAAAATCCTTGTCCATCTTAACTGCACTATGTTTGGAGACAACAGTGTAATCTGAGAAAGCAGAACAACCCATAAAGTGGTATATTGGTTCTCCCTTTAGATTCTTAAATCTAGTGGTACCATCTGGCATAACACCTTTACCTTGAGTTGATCTTACTTTAATACACAAATTGGTTCTATCATCAAGACAGAATTTACATTCACCACATTCAGCAGTGTATAATAAGATGACATGGTCACCTACTGCTAAATCAGTAACCTCCGGGCCAACAGATTCAATGATACCAGCAGCTTCATGTCCTAAAATAACTGGCTTAAAGTCAGAAGCTGGCCATTCATTATCTTCACCAGATAAAGTAAAAGCATCTGTATGGCATAAAGCAGATTTCAAAATTTTGACTCTAACTTCATCAGTTTTTGGTGGTTCAACAATAATCTTTTCAATAGTTAATGGTTTGTTTGGAGCATAAGCAACAGCAGCATTACATTCAATTGGTTTCCCTTCAGACATTTTTGTTAATTATTTTTTAAGTTATAAAATTGATTCTATTTGATTAATAGTGTTTTTTTGGGTTATAAGGTTCTTTTCTTTTTCCAAATGAATTTTAAAATCTTTTTCTCTTTTTAAAGGTAAAAATAAAATAAATAAACAATTTACTTTATAATCCAAAAAAAAAAAATATTACGTTAAAAAAATAACAAAAAAAAGGCGAAAAAAAATAAGCGAAGAAACGATAACCCAAAAAAAAAATCATTTTTGTTAAAATTCTATATTCTCAAATATAATAATTCCCAATTAACTTCAAACTTTTTTAAGATTAAAGAAAAATAAAATTTAAAAAAAGCATATTTAAATATATGTCAAATGATTTGTTTATGTGTATATATATATTTTTTTGTTTCTATAAAAATGACAGTTCTTTATGGTTTACTAGTTTTACTATCATTACATCTCAAGCAATTTAAGTTTTTTGCAAAATTATGGTAACCACAGGAACCACAGTTCCAATCACCTGGTCTGAATGGAACTTCTATACCATCTTGTAAATTCATAGATTGAGGATTTGATGGTGATAGTGTATTTCTCTGTTTTTGAAAGTTTAAAGAAGTGACTGAATGAACAGGTGATATTGATAATGAAGCTTGAGATGTTTGAATAGATGATTGAGTAGTTCTCATAGGATTACCACCAGACAATGGATTTTTAGTTACCATATAAGAAGCGTTATTTGCATTGTTGTTCTCTGTAAATAAATGTTGGTTGTTATTGTTACTATTGTTATATCCTAATGAATTTCCTAAATTATTTTTGTTGTTAATATTAATATCTTGTACAAACACCCCAGATGCCATATTAGCATTAAGCATTTGAATGTTATTGTTATTTTCTATGTCTGAATTGTTTCCATATGGGTATGCTACAGGATTTAAAGGAGCACGTTGATGAAATTTTTGTTCATAATCATTAACGTTTTTGTTGTTATTGCTGTATCTTGTATTACTGGATTGACATCTGAAACAAGTAGATCTCTTTTGGAAGTTGCTGAACCCACAATTTTTACAATTCCAATCCCCAGGTCTTGGTTTATTTCTAGTTTGTGGGAATGGAACTAAATGATGGTTAACCTCTGTTAAAACTATATTACTTGAAGGTTGTACCTCAACCACTCTATCAATAAATTTGAATCTTGGTTTTTGTTGGGAATAATGTGATTGTTGAGAGTTTCCTACAACAACATTACCTAATCTTAAAACTAATGATTTACCATTCATTTTCAACCCTTTCAATGCATCTTCATGATCCTGAAAAACTGCAAAACCGGAAATAGTATCACTATCTGGAACATATGTGAAAGATATCTTATCAGTAGAGTAATTCAATGGTGAATTTATAGCAGGTCTAATTGTCCAAAAGCCTAATGGATTAATATTGTATGTATTGAACCATCTAGAAAGTTCACTTTGTGTCACTATAGATGGTAAATTGTTCATATACAAAATGGTAGATTTTTCACTTATAAATTGTTTATAATCTAAATTCAAATCATATGGTGTTGTAAAACCGACTTTGTCTGAATAGTCTGGGTCAACAGTTTCCATTGTAATTTCTCCACTCTCTAGTTGCTTTTCTAAATCGTAAGCACCATTCTTCCAGAATAATGCCAAAAAAATTCTTATAATACATCCAAACTCATCCATTTCATACATTTCCATCTTCAAGCCTAGCAATTGCAACATTGTGTACAGATATATTTTGTTAGAATGCAATTTTCTTCTTTTATTAATGTTTAAAGCTGCAACATTAAAAAAATTGGTTCTTGTCAAATCCTTCAAACACCACCTTTCATATTCTTTACACAAATCAAAAATAATCGGTTTTTCTAACCAAAAAGGTAACTTAAACTTCAATGATTGTGATTTGTATGATAATAAGACTCTAATATCCCAAGTAGAATGCAAAGAGACAATTGGAATTTCAAAATCTTCTTCACTAGCATTAATTGGAATATTAAATTCTTTAATAACACCATTTTTTAATGTTTGTATAGCATGTTCTAAAGACATATTAGAATTAATTTCAATCCTGTTGTATGGTATTAAAGTCTTTGGATTAGAAAACATTTGATCTTCTAGAAAAGGTATTTGTTGATTCGAATCTTGTTTATCAGTATCAGTATTATCTTTTTCTTTACTTTTTAAATTCATTTGTAATAATTCTAATGGATTGACTACTCTCCAAAAAATTTTGGAGATGTTCATATCCTGTCTTAAAGGTTGATTCTCAATGTTATTATTTCCATTATTATGATGCGATGAACCATTATTATTATTATTGGCTATTGTAGTAATTGTTTCTAAAACTAAATATTTCATATGTTTTAATTGTAAAATGAGAAGAGCAAATTATATATGTATATTGTAAATAATACTATATTCTTATTTGACAAATAAAGGTTCTTGATTAATTTGTAAAATTTTCTATTTTACAAGGTTAATAAAAAAAGAAGCAAACACAGTCCCAAAAATAGATTTTATCAAAAAATAAAAGAAATATAAATATAAATCAATTACCAAATAGTTAAATTTCTAAATGTTTTATTATTGTTTTTTTTATTCTTAACTTTTTAATATATTTATTAATTATTGGGATTTGTTACTTTGTTATAAACTTTTTTTTTTTTTTTAAAAAAATTAAATGAATTCTTTTATGAAATCTAATACAAGGCTCATCTGAAAAATTTTCCAGTTAAAAAAAAAAAATTTTTTTTGATTTTTGTAAAAAAAGAAACTGTGAACAAAAAAAAAATTTGATAAATAATCACATGACTTTAGCAGAATATTTGAAATTTATATAAAAATTAATCACATCAAAACCTTTTTATAATATGATTCATTTGAATTTTTTTTTTTTAAATATATAAAATAAAAATCCTATACATGTTTACTCCTCATCACTATCAAAATTTTCAGGCATTTCTCTATCTTTGTAAAATTCATCAATTTCATTTGTTACTCCAGATTTGTTATCTTGTAACCATTGTTTATACCAAGCAATAATTTTTTCTAAATTATCTTCTATTTGTTCTTCAGTTTCACTTGGCAATTCAATAACAATTCTTTTGTCATAACTCTCTAAAGCGTCTTCAAGAACAACAGACATTATTTCAGCATCTATATTTTCTTGTATCTTAGAATCATGGTACTTTCTCGCTTGTAATCTATCATATAAAGCAGATGTTCCACACTTAAGCACGATCACTAAATCTATTAATCTTTCAGGAAAAATATCATTACAATGCCAATCAATAATACAACTACCTTCTCTCAGAGGTTTTTCTAATCTGTTTAATAGTTCTTCTTCATCAATAACATGAGATTTTCTAGACTCGTCATAAGATTCAAAAATATTTTCTGTTTTAGCAAATTCAGAAATGTTAAATAAATTTGTTTTCAAAGATTCAACTTTGTTTAATTTAGATGATAAAGTCGATTTACCACACCCAGGGGTCCCTGTAATAATAATATTGGGTTTATATCTTTTTTTAGACAGCTCTTCATTTTCAGATTCAGAGTCAATTTCATCACTTTCGCTAGATGAGTTTGAGGATTCAGATTCTTTACTTAATAATGCTTTTTCAACTGCAGTAGTATTGATTTTAGATCCTGTTTTAAAATCATGTTTTTTAGAAATTTTTTTATTAATAGCTTCTTTTGCCATTTTATTAATTGGTGAGACTTCGGATTATCTTTTTTTTTTTTAAGAAAAAGAACTTCTTTGTATTTTATTGTCAAGGTCTCCAAACTTAGAAATGCAAAAATAAGAAAAAAAAAAAAAAAACAGGAGAAAAAAAAACATGAATAAAACATATGTGGAAGAAAGCAAACAAAAATTAAGTCACATGTATTAATTACATTGCATTACCAGTAAATGTTTGTAAAAATAAATGTCATCAAACATTTAATAAGGTTTCGTGGTCTAGTAGGTTATGGCATCTGCTTAACACGCAGAACGTCCCCAGTTCGATCCTGGGCGAAATCACCATTATTAAAATTTGTTATTTGGTTTCGTGGTCTAGTAGGTTATGGCATCTGCTTAACACGCAGAACGTCCCCAGTTCGATCCTGGGCGAAATCATTTTTTTATTTTTTTTAAAATTAATATATATATATACTTTTTGTTTAAATGAATTGTATATTTCATTCTTTTTTTTTTTGATAGTATTAATTAAATGTCTTGATATTTTATATTTTTTTCTCTCTAATATATATTATGTCTTTTTCATTTTTTTTTTTTGATGTTTATTTTCCAGTTCCAAAGAATTCATGAAATTTAGTTAAAACAAATCTATATCTAACATCACCTTTGCTTAATCTAGTAACACCTTGATGAACACCTTCAGTACATATTGGAATTTCTTCAATCCATGGTTTGATATTGTGTTCATCAGCTAGTTTTAATAATTCATAAGCTTCATCTTTACTACCTAGCAATGATGCAGAAATACCACAACCATTACTCAAAAACTGGATAGGATAAATTTTTAATATTTCATCCTTTTCTGGAATACCTACAGATACTAATTGAGAATAAACATTCAAAGAAGGCAGCAACTTGCTGAAGTCCAATTGAGTGGTAGAAGCAGCACAATTTAAGATCAAATCGAATTTTCTTTTGTATTTGCTCCAGTCAGTTTCTTTATCAGACATAGCAATGAAATCATCAACACCCATTTTCAAAGCATCTTCCTTCTTGGAGTAGCTTCTAGAAATGGCAGTAACTTCACATCCTTTAGCTTTGGCTAGCATTAATGCTAAATGGCCTAAACCACCAATACCAACAATAGCTACTTTAGGTTGTCTCTTTTCTTCTACAGCAATTTTAATTCCTTTCAAAATAGGAGAAAAGACTGTTAATCCAGCACATAGCAATGGGGAAATATACTTACTTTCAAGTTTTACATCATCTAACTTGAAACACATTGAAGTAGTGCATGAAACATGAGAAGAATAACCACCTTGAGAGACGTATTTATCTGGATAAAAACCGTTATAAGTACCAATAGACTTATCACAGTATTGTTGCTTATTATGGTCACATTCATAACAATCTAAGCAAGCATAGCACTGAGCACCAACACCGACTCTATCGCCAAGTTTGTAGCCTTGCTTTTCAGCTAATGGTGAAACATATTTAATTTTCCCAACAATTTCATGTCCAACAATTTGACCTTTTGGGGAGTAAGAGCCTTTATTGTGTTTCATTGGTTCACGAGACCATTCATTCTTAATAACAAATAAATCAGAAGCACATATACCACAGGTTTCAACTTCAATGTGAACAAAAGAGTCCTTTTCTTCATCAAATTTCTTTGGATTAAAAGAAATTAGTTTTGGATTTTCCCAAGTTTCTGGATCAGAAACAGCAAAACCTTTGAATTCTTTTGGATAGTTAACAGTAGTTGATTCTGAAGACATATTTGTATTTATATTTATATAGTGTTGTGTATGGTTTTTTGTTGAAATTATATAAATAATTAAAACCAATTTAAAGAAAAATTAAAATAATAAAACCTAAATGTTTTGGTTTGATGAACCTTTTATATATAAATATAATGTTAATGTTAAAGATTTTTTGTAGATTGAATGTTTTTTTTTTTAAAAAAAATCAGGGATGAATAAAATTTAATATGACAAAAAAAATATATATAAAATCGGTGGACTATAAACCGCTAACAATAAATCCTTATTTTTTTTTTTTTTTTTTTCAAAAAAAATCAGAGATGAATAAAATTTAATATGACAAAAAAAATATATATAAAATCGGTGGACTATAAACCGCTAACAATAAATTCTTATTTTTTTTTTTTTTCAAAAGGTGATCTTAAGTTCGGGTAAAAAAAATGTAAAGGGGTAAAAAAAATGTTTACATATGTATATTTATATATATATTTTTTTTATAATAAGTTTTACCACAAATATTACTAATAATCTTTATAAATATTAATTGTTTACACTGTAAACAAAGTTATTATTATTAAATAAATCTTTAAAAAAAGTTAATTCTTTAGTTATTTTACTTTAAAAAAAGTATCAATACATTTTTGAATTATTTGTTAAAAGCTTTATAATATTTATAAGGTAATACATTGATCTTTGCAACAATTTTTTAAAACTATTTATTGCAAAATAAACAACTATAAACAAACTAAAAAATCACGTGTCAATATTAGAGAGAGACAGACAAAGAAAGAGAAAGAAAAAAAAATAATCTTTTATGAGAATTCTAGTTTTCTATCTTCTCTACTACTAATAACTCTTTAATAATTGATTTTGAATTAAATAAATATATATATATATATATTTCTAAATTTTATTTTTTATTCTCATTCATTTACTAAGCTTTTACATTATGGCACTATATAATAGTTCAAATTCTTTCTGTTGCTTACACCAGTTGATATAATCCCAGAAATAGTAAACACCCCTTTCACCTGAATTATCAGGGAACATCATTGGCTCAACATTAGGTAATTTTGTTAACCACATTTTCAAAACCTTGTGGTATCTCCAATTTCTTGACCTTAGCTGTAAGTAGGTCAATTCCTGAATGACTGTACCTGGATGCTTATAAAACAAATAGAATAAAGTTTCATCATTATAATGTTGAGTCAATTTAGATGTTGATTCAGAAACTTCATTTATTTTATTATCAGCAAATCCGTTTTTATCCTTATTTGTAAATTTTACATTTATATTTTTGAATGATTTTGGAGTATAAAATCTTGGTTCCACTTCATTTATAGAAGTTTCTAACCATGGAGATTGAAGAGTTTCTAATTGGTGAGTATTGTTTTTAAAAATCCTTGAATTTCCTCCATTCTGCTCACTTATAGAATTATTCATTCTTGATACAAGAGTAGATAAATCTATACCATTAGACATCTCATTGTTTGAACCATTTGTTTCTACATTAGCTGAGAGCAGACTTTCTATAGTAAACATATTTTCATTTTTTGTTTCTTCATAAACAGCTTCAGTTGTATTTACCATTATAAGTTAATTTATTTATTCAATTAATTAAAAAAAGATATGTACAAATCTTGGTTTATTACTTGGTTTATGTAAAGTAAAAAAAATATTTTATATTTGGTAGATTCTTTTTGAAAGCAAAAAAAATTTTTTTTTTCTCCTCAAAAAATTTGAAATAGCTGTAAATGAAAATTGGAAAAAAAAAGAATATTTTTACCCGACCATATATATATTACGTTGAAAAATAAGTTTATCATTGTTTAACAAAAAAACCATTATTATTGAAAGCTGTATTAATATTAAATTTACAATTAAAAACTGAATATCAATTATATAAATTTGAAAAAAAAAAAGAAGCTATTTCAAAATTTTTGAAATACATACCATGTGATACAATTCTGTTGTTAGACTAAATTTTGCTTTCATTAATTTTTTTTTTTTAGAAAAAAAAAAACGATTTGAACATAACAAGAAAAAAGTTAAAAAAAATTTTTTTTTTTTTCTGTGTTTCGACAATTTTATATTTTTTTAAGAAATTTCAAACAAAAAATAAATATTCATCAATAAAATCTATATAACCAAGCTATATTTTTTTAATACAAATACTATATTTAATATATTCAAAAAATGATTAAAGCTCAAGCTTTTGAGAGAGAATGCTCTCGTATTATTAGTAATAACCATATGATGAAATTTATTTCTTGTAAGAAACCTTATAGTATTTTAGACAAGTTTAAATCTAACAAAGTTCCAGGTATAACTGATAAGGATAATGAAAAAATGTTTGATACCACACAAAACATTAATGATTCTACTTTAAGCAGTGATGTTTCTGATAATGATGATATCAAAAGATTTGGTAGACCAGCTTATAACAAAATGAACCCTGCGGATTTTTATGACTTAAAAGTTAAAGCACATAAACCAGCTTTGAAACATCAGTTTGATTATACTGATATTAATAATGGACTAGATTCTACTTATCCAACGATTGAAAACAGATTTAAGCCTTGGAATGAATTAATGAATGAAAGTGCTTATGTTAAAGCTGCAGTTAAACAAATTCAAGATTCTGCCGTCTGTCCAATAACAGGAGGTAAAGTTGAATTCTTTGATCCTGTTTCAGGTTTACCTACCCATTCTTCTGAAGAAGCTTACTTGAAAGATACTAATTATATTGAATCAAATAGACCTGAACTATTAAAATTAGCTGTTGCTTATGAAAATGATTCTATCTCCAAAAGAGATTTCCCAGAGTATGATTTAGCAGAAGAACAATCCCAAGGTCAATCAATTTCTTATAATAATTGGGAAAGTTGGTTCTACACCAGACAATTTAACTCTATGGAAACACAATTTCATATTGCTCAATCTACTAAATTCCTAACATACCCAATCACCATTGCATCTATTCTTGCACAAAACTCTCCATATTTCCTAACTAATAAAAATGGGTCCATAACACATGAAGGTTTGAAATCCTTATCTGCCTTAAGATATTCCATATTTCCTAAATTTAGAGAGACTACCAGTGTGAATGAAGATGACCTTCTTCAACCTG
Organism: Hanseniaspora sp. CRUB 1602; assembly: GCA_030573575.1. Classification (NCBI taxonomy): domain Eukaryota; kingdom Fungi; phylum Ascomycota; class Saccharomycetes; order Saccharomycodales; family Saccharomycodaceae; genus Hanseniaspora; species Hanseniaspora sp. CRUB 1602. The sequence continues at coordinate 82,075 of JAJMDL010000029.1, read as the reverse complement.
ATAGAGCTTTGAGAATTTTTATTGTTGGCTCTAAGTCTGAAGCCTTGTTACCAATCGCTGTTTGGAGACAACTAAACTACTCTATGCCAGACATAAAGATTGAATTGCATTTTATAGGTCCAGAAACTTTGTATGACAGCAAGACTAATGAATATATTTCTTATGAAGAAGACCATAAAGGTATTCAAATCTGTCCTGAATTGAAGATCTTCTATCATGCCAACATGTTCCATGTTAACCATCTTCAAGGTGACTTCTTTCCATATGATCCATACTTGGATGTTTTCTTTTTATTCCATCCTAATGTCTCTGCTGACCCAGAATCTACAAAGAGCTGGATGTATGAGACAATGAAAGGTTTGCTAGATACTAAATGTCCTGTATTCATGTCAGGTCACTCTATAGATGGATTTATGAATGATTGGAAGATGATTATGAATAGATATGATGAGCAGTTGGATGTCATGATGGAACCAACTGAAAATGTATTTGGCTCTACTAAATGGCAAATTAATCCATATATGCCAACTTATGCTTTCCAATCTAATATGTTTATAGGTGGATTTAGAGGTAAGAGATATCATGCTGTTAAAGTTGATGAATAGATATGATTTAATCATTTAATCTTGTAAATTTGAAACTATTATTATTAATAGATCTAATAATAATGAAAAAAAAAATAATAATTATCATTCTATTTCATTACGGGTATCATTGATTTTTTTACGTTTGTATTGATTTTTTGTTTATTCGAATTTAATTATTTTATTATAAGTTAATTTATATATATATATATATATTTACTGTTAATAAGAAAAAACAGAGAAAAAAAAATCAAATCTTAATCTTGTATATACATGTCTAATTTTTATTAAATAAAAGTTTTCTTTCTTTTTTTTTTAAATGTTTTATTCTTTTATCTAATGCTTGTAGAATTTCAAACCATGCTCTAATTCATAGTTTTCTCTAGCTTCCTTATTCAAACGCTTTTGTCTTTTAACATCGTTCTGATGATTTATAGAAATTCTGTGATCTTTTCTTCTCTTTCTCATTTTATGGTTTCTAATTTTTTGTCTTCTCTTTCTCAAAACACTATCCAATTGTAGTAGAGAGTTCTCTTCGTTTTCCTTTAAACCTAAATTGATCAAACTCTTTTCATGTTGTTCTATAAGATCAGTGATTAATGATTTATGTGTGTTTGGTAGAATATTACTGATAGATAGTACTACAGGTTTAGTTAAGTTTGGTATTTGTGTGAATATTAATCTTTTATTAGGGGCTAATGGAGTCAATAAATTACTTCTAACACAAAGTTTAGAAACCTTAAACAACTGATTAAACATGTTTAAAGTCCAAATGGTTTTATTTAAGTTTTTTTTTTAAATTTTTTCTGATTTTGTTATTAATGTTAGATTTTATGAAAAAAATTTTTTTTTTTCTTATTCCAAAAATTCAAAAGAAAATTTTTTTTTTTCACTTTTTTATGAGTCGGATTTAGTATCATTGAAATTTATTCCTTTTATTAAATGTTACAAAAAAAAAATATATAAATAACAGTACTTTATTGTAAGTTTGATTGTGATTGATACATTTCAAGTACTTGTTCAGAAGATGTTGCCATTGCATAACTTTTATCGTCTCTTATTCTTATCATTCTTGGAAATCTTAAAGATATTCCTCTATCACTTCCCACAAGATCAATTGCAGATTTGTAAACAGGGGATAAAGATAAATCAGCACATAATACTTCCAGAAGAAGTTTAGGCTGTGAAAACCAAACATCAGGCTTGGTTTGAGAGTCAAAGATATAATTTGATGGTGGTACTTCTGACTCGTATTCTTTTAAAGTTTTAAATAACGTTGCTAAATCTTCATCAGAGAAACCAGTACCAATCTTACAACAAGTCTCAAGTTCATCATTATCAACATTATATGAACCCAATAAAAACCCACCATAATTACCAGTTCTTTTACCTTTACCAAAATATGCTCCCATAATGACTAAATCCAATGAATCACCAACACCTTGTAAATAATCCTTTTTCAATTTCATCCAATGTTTAGATCTTGATGCTGGTTCATAAGTAGATTTAGCGCCAGTCAAAGCTTTAACCATTAAACCTTCACATTTATCTTGAATAGCTTGGTCTAAAAATTTACTAATTTCCAATTCATCATTGGTAATTATATTACTTGCAAATTGTAGTTTACCTTTTGTTTGAACAAAAATGTCCATATAAATTTTTCTTCTCTCTTCTAAAGTTTTATCCAAAAGAGATTGTCCATTCAAACATAGTATATCAAAAACATAAATACAAACTTGAACTTTAATGTCTTTTATATCTACATTCTTTCTTTTTCTAGTAGTTAAAACTTGGAATGGTAAAATTTTATCTTCTTCTAAATCATAAGCGACAACTTCACCATCAATAATTAAATTATTAACATTTACATTTTTGTTGTAGAATTGAGAAAACTCAGTTAATTCAGGATATTTTTGAGTCATATCTTCAGAATTTCTAGAAAAAATTTTTATTGATCCGTCATCCACTTGATGAAATTGTATTCTTTCACCATCGTATTTGTATTCGCATACAAACATATCTGTTTTACCGGATACCTCATTTTCAAATTCTGCTAATGCATCAAGAGCCGATTTACAAGGTTTTGCCAACATAGGCTTCAATGGAATACCTGGTTCCAAAGTCAAATTTGTTTCTAAATCTTCCAAACCTTCTTTTAAGAAATTGTCAACGACAATGGAATAGTTTGGCACTTGAACATATACTTTTCTTAAAATTCTATCAGCATCTAAAGCATCAAGCTCTGGTGATCTACCATTCTGTTTATCATATTTCAAAAAAGATCTCGATAGTGCTGTAATGATTGATTGCTGGGAAGATCCAATTCTCAATCTTCCTTCTAAAAACCGTATAAAGAATTTACATTCAACAGGAGTCATTTTTGAAAGATTAGGTCTGATTTTGTTAATTTTTTCTTTATGTGAGTTTGAAGCAGCAATTTCATTCAATAATTTCCAGGATTCAGATAAAGATAAACCAGTTTCAATTTTATTACTTTTAAAAGTGAAAACTGATCTCATTTCTGATCTTAATTTGAAAGTTAATTGACCTAAATCACCAATTTCTTTTAATTTTGTTTTCAAACTTGCTAATTTATAACCAAATGATTCATGTAAAATTTTTAAAATCAAATGTTCACCAAAACCTAGTTCCAAATCTTGTATATAATCTGGACCTAACTGATTTAGCAAAAAGTTTGTAACAATTTCTAGTTGAGACGTATCTTGAGCTATTACCTCATCAAAAAATTCTTCTAATTGAGTAAGTTTCTCTAATCTTGGTGCTGTTTCTTCCAAAGATTGACAAAGTTGGGCTAATTTTAAAAATGGGATATTAACATCATGAATTTTTATGTCAATCGTTTTTTTAACTACAGGAGTAATTGCTTGTAATGTCGGAGTTATAGCTTTCTTTTGTAAAAGAGTTGTTATTGAATTAGTTTCTGAATTTTTTTTTAAAAGTTCATTTTCCGTTACATTAGTATTTTTATCAATAGTAGTAGTGATAGAACTATCACCATTTTCAAGTTTTCTTTTTTTGGTACTAAAAAAGTCTAAAGTTCTTTGTTTATTCATGAAGTAAGTAAATATTGGTTTATTTGGACAAGTTTTTTTAAATGATTGTTTGAATAAGTTGTTTTTGTTATTTTTTAATAGTACAAAACTATTTATAATTGAAATTTTAGAAAGTAATATTTTGAAAAAAAAAATAAAATTATATGTATATATGTTTTTAAAAAAATACACAATTCTTTGGTTTTAATGATATTATATTTATTAATGTTCAAACAAGAGAATCGTTAATAATAACATTGATGAAATCTTAAGTTTTCCAAAAAAAAACCTATAATGAAGTAAAAAAAAAAAAGAAGAAAAGTTACTTTACGCGTTTTTAATGTATTTTGTGCGGGTAATTTAAAATTTAAAAAAAATATTTACCCGACTATAATATAATATTTTGCAACTCCGATCAAAAAAAAAAAGCCTCTCTTATATTTTTCCAAAAAAAAAATTTAACACATAGCCTCCCCTTTTAAAAAAAAACAATTACAAAAAAAGAATTAAAATAACGACAAATTTCGACAAATTGCAATTAATTGATAAACTATTTTTATATAAAATCATATCGTAATAATTTTTTTAACTTTTTCTTTTAGATAGAAATAAAAAATATAAATAATAAATACCAAATAAATAAATAAAATATATAGAAAAAAAATGTCTAAACAATTATTTAGAAGTGCTAAAAATAAAGTTAATGGCTATACACAATCACAAATTTTAGTAAGAGATTGTACTATAAATAATGATTCTGAAGATGTTCCAGTAATGGAATTAAGACAATTAGTTGAATTTTCTTTTGATAATATTGAAATTGTTCCTATGTTTGATATGCTAGATAAGAGATTGAATGATAAAGGTAAATATTGGAAGCATGTTTTAAAATCTTTGATTGTATTAGAATATTTAGTTATAAATGGATCTGAAATGTGTATTACTTGGTGTAAAGAAAACATTTTCTTAGTAAAAACACTTAGAGAATTTATTTGGAGAGATCCAGTGACAGGGGTGGATTATGGTGACAAGATTAGATTAAAAGCTAGAGAATTAACTTCTCTATTACTGGATGAAGCTAGATTGAAAAGAGAAAGAGAACTTGCTGGTGGTAATAGAAGAAGTAAAAAAAATTCAAGAGGTAAGAATAGTTATGATGATGATTTACAAAAAGCTTTAGATGAATCTATGAGAACTGCTAGAGAAGAGGAAGAAAGACGTAAAAATATGCAACAAGACCAAGATGATATGAATATAGCCATGCAATTGTCAAAAGAAGAAGAAGAATTGAAAAGATTGCAAGAATTACAAAGAATGAGACAATTACAATTGCAACAACAACAACAACAGCAGCAAAATATGTTTTTTGATGTATATGGAAACCCAATCTCTCCAGAGGAATATCAACAATATTTGTTCCAACAACAACAACAACAGCAGCAACAGCAACAATTACAGTATCAACAATATTTGGAACAATTACAACAGCAACAACAATTGCTATTACAACAACAGCAATATGAGCAATACCAACAAATGCTAAAACAACAAGAAGAAATGAATAAACAAAACATTCTACAACAATATAACAACAATCCATTTAAAAAAGAGTCTGAACCTCCAAAGAATGAAACTATCACTTTTGAAGAACAAAAACCAATAGCAATTGAACAACAACAACCAATAAAAAAGACAAGAACAGGTGATGCAGCCATATCTGCAAAACATTCTGAATTAAACAACTTATTAATGTCAGCTCCAAATATTGATACTTTTGGTAATATGGGTGCATCAAGAATTCCAGCACATCATACAAAGACTGGAACTTTCATTAACTCTCAAGGTACAGGTTATTACCAAACATCAAACTCTGATAAGAACACAAGCAATGTTTCTAATGGTGGAAGTGCTGGTAATCCTTTTTTGAAAAACGAATACACAGGTTTGTTTAGCACTATTAGAGAACAAAAGACAGGTTTTGGATTTGGTAATGCTCCTGCTATGAACAATAATCAAGTTAATAGCAACAACAATATCAATGGATCCAATTTGATAGATTTGTAGTATGCATTTTTTTCAAAAAAAGAAAAGGACTTTTAATTATATATATATATAATTAATATAAATTTTTGAACAAATAAAAAATATTAATGATTTTTATAATGTTAGTATTTCTTAATTAACCAAATCATGTGATACGGATAAAATAAAATATGATCAAACGTTTGAAAACTTAAAAAAAAACTGATACATGTCCGGTTTTTTATTTTTTTTCTGCTATCAAAATTTGATACTATCAAATTTTTTTTTTTTTTTTTTTGATTAAACAACAACTAAAAAAAACTGTTTAATATTATCTTCACCATTATAGTTGTAAAAAAAAAAAAAAAAAATAAAACAAAAAAAGTTAGACACACAAAAACCAACTAATACTATATATAAAAATGCTAACTCCAAAGGAAAGGATTGAACTACAAAAAGAACAACTTGAAAAAGCTTTACCTATCTTGAATCACAAGATCAGCTCTCATTTTGTTCCTATAGTCAAATTTGAACCTAAAATTTTAATCATTTGTGGTTCCGGTTTAGGTAACTTGACTTTAAAATTGGCTTCAAAACCTCATTTAATTATTCCATACAATGAATTGCCAGGTTTCCAAACATCCACAGTTCAAGGCCATTCTGGTGAATTGTGGGTTGGCCATTTAAAAGACACTCCTGTTTTGATCATGAAGGGAAGATTACATTCCTATGAAGGCTATGACATTAGAGATACTGTCTATCCAATAAGATTATTGAATAGATATTCTCAAAAGTACTGTAATGGTAGTTTGAAAAATTTATTAGTTACAAATGCTGCTGGTGGTTTAAATGATAACTTTAAAATGGGTGATTTCATGATGATTTCTGATCATTTAAACATTCCCGGTTTTGCTGGTAACCATCCTTTAGTAGGTCCAAATTGGGATGAAGATGGTGAAAGATTTTTAGCTGTTTCTGATGCTTATGATTTTAAATTAAGAAAATTGTTTTTAAGTACTTTCAAATCTTTGCAAAACGAAGGTTTAGTATCAAAGAAAAGAGCTATCCACGAAGGTACTTACACGTTCGTTAGTGGACCAACTTTTGAGAGTAGAGCTGAAGCAAGATTTCTTAAAACTGCTGGCAGTGATGCTGTAGGTATGTCTACAGTTCCTGAAGTTATTGTTGCTAGACATTGTGGTTGGAAAGTTTTAGCCTTATCTGTAATCACTAATAATGTAGTCACTGGTATACCTCAAAAAGCTACTGAAAGTGCTCCTGATGAAGAAGAAATTCCATTGGATGCAGGAAAAGCTAACCACAAGGAAGTTTTGGAAATTGGATTACATGCAGCAGAAGATCTTGAAAACATTGTTGAAAAGATAGCTGACAGTTTTTAAAAACTTTAAATTGATTGAAAGAACTTTTTTTTGTTTTTTCTCACTTATTTATATAAATTTATATATTTTGAATTTTTTTTATTCATTAATCTCACCAGCACTTTCCCATTTTCCCTGTAGGTTTTCTCTCCATAATGTTATTCTGTTGTCACCACCACTTAAAGCCAAAACATCCCCAGATAAAGACCAAGAAGCTCTCCATAAAACATCATCGAATTTACCTTCTTTCAAAAAAGTTTGTTTCCATTCATTTTCTTTAGATTCTTGATCCTTAGTCCAAATAACACATTGACTATCTTGACCAACAGTGGCAATATAAGATTTATTTAAAACACTTGGTGACCAAGCAACATCTCTAACCCAGTCAGAGTGACCTTTTAATGTATGTTCTAAAACATATTTGTTTGGTGAACTTTCATCAGATTTCCAAATTTTAACCAAGTTATCACAACCACCAGTTACAAATCTTTTACTGTTGTTATTGTCACCACCATTAAAAGTGATAGGAGCCCAACAAGCAGCATTAACACCAATTTGATGTGCTTCCAATATGATTGGTTCAGTAACGACACCATTATCTTTAAATTCAACAATTGAACAAGAACCATCCGAGGAACTACATAGTAATAATGGACCATATTCATGTGGAGCCCATTGAACAGAATTAACAGAGGCTGTGTGATATTGTAAAACAGAAATCAATTCAAATTTTTTATTGCTGTTTTCCTTCCAAATACATATTTTACCATCATAACCACAAGAAGCTAAACAAGTTCCAAATTTAGGGTGAGCCCAATCTACTTGCCAAACAGGACCTGTATGCTCAGATAAAGTATCTAATAAAACATATCCAGGATTTCCATTGGTGTTCTCATTAGAATCACTATTTGGTTGAGAAACTTCAAAAATCTTAATTGTTTTATCACTGGAACAGGTAGCTAATCTTTTACCATAATAATCTAAAACGGCGTCATGAATTAAATCACTATGAGCATTGGAAATAGTTACTTGAACTTCACCTTGAGATTGAGCATTAGTGCCTTGATCGTTGTATAAATCCTTGTTGACTGCTGCTGCTACAGTAGACATTCTTGAATAAATTATTAATAATAAATGTGTATTTTTTTGGTTTATTGTCAAGTTTAATTTATTTAAATTATTTATGTTAAAATGCGTTGTTAAAAAACAAAAAAAACACAGGAAAAAAAAAAATATATATCTTTCCAGTGGTGGTTTTTTTTTAAAAAAAAAACATGGAACATAAATTCACGTGTTTGAAAATTTTTCAATGCGGATATAAAATCTAAGTTCAATTTAATTAAAAGAATTTATATTTATGTATATATATATATATATAGAAAAAACATGTTTATTCATTAAAAAATTCTATATCATCATCATCATCACTATCATTCATGTCATTTCCATCTTCTTCCACAATAACTTCATCATCATTATTCTCTTCTTGTTCTATAACAATTCTTTCTCTTCCAATTTCTACTCCATTAACAAATTCAGTACCATTAATAGTTATATTCCATCTGTTAATTTTTGCTAAATGTTTTAAAAGTTGCGGCAATAAAGCAAAAATCGCTACTACAGATACTGACCAAACTACTGATGGATCTATTCCCATATTAAATAATGATTGCATTGTTTTTTGTTTCAATTTAGATACTTGACTCAAAACTATATTTTCTCCACTTTTTTCAAGACTGCCAAAACTGGTACAAAATTTAGCAGCCATAGTTTGAGATTTTTCAATAATTTTTTGAAGGAAACTAATTTTATAAAACCATTTTTTCAACTTTAATTTGAATAATAATATTTGTAAGCTAATCTCTAAACCATTGCTGGTCATTGTCATATCATGATAAGAGCTTAATGCATCATGTGTTAAAACTTTAGAATAATACTCAGCTGCTTTATTGAAATCTTGTGGAACGCCTTTACCATCTTCATATATTTTACCAAGATTATAGAAACTATAAAAATTACCATTTGTGTCAGAGATTAAATAGTTTAATGATAACATCTTACTCCATTGTTTCATATTATCAAAGATAGAAGATAATTGTAACCCATGATTCAAATTACCAAGTTTATATGATGTCAAATATTTGGATATACCTGTATTTATAATAGGATCAATTGAAGTTTCGTTTATGCTGTCAATAGGTGGTGTCAAAATTTTCACTGGATGAATCAATTCATTAGCAATATTATTTATAGCTTTTTCAAAACCCATACTTGATAATTGTGCCATAGCAAATATATTTAATTCAGAAGCTTTTCCAGTTTTGTAATTCATAATGTTTACAAAATTTTGATGGAAAATAGGAATATTTTCTTTCATCTGTAAAGATTCTAAAATAATTCTTAATTTTTGTATAAAAATTGCTTTTTCTTGAGATTGACTACCTGGCAATAATTGGAAATCCAACTTGCAGCTTTGATATAAGGCTGGCATATACTTTGAAGAGATTCCAACTTGAATATTTTTTTGTAAGCCAAAATCATTTATTATAAAATGATCAGCATTTAAATTTTCTTTAAAAATTTTCTGAATTTTAGCTGCATTATCATAATTTAAAATAGAGAAAGTGGCATAACCAGTAGTTTGTTTATCTTTGATGTAATCATAAAATATTTTTTCAAAATCGGCTTTTGGAGTTAGATAATGAAGAAATTTGAAAACTTCCCAAAAAGTTTCATCTCTCACCTTTGACAATTCGTTTGCTGTTTTATAAAGAGAAAATACAAGATTTATACTTTTTTCACTTTGTGATTCCAAATCGCCATATTGTTTGTAAACATTTGTGAAAATTATTATCAACTCTCTCAAATAATATTTTCCTAATAAAGAAAGTTTTGAATCTAGTAAAGTTTGCTTATTTTTGTAAATTTTTATAATCATTTTCAACAATTCAAAAACATAATTCATATCTTTGTCATTAGTAAATATATTTCCATTAATGCTGTTTTTAACATCTGTATAAACATATAACAATACTTCATCTTCAATAAACAAAAAATCTTCTTTGAAATATAAATATTTCAAGTTTTCAAATATTGGGTTGTGAAGATTAACTTTCATTAAATCTTTAACAAATTCTGGATCTGAGTTTTGATTAAGCAAATTTCTAGCCTCATGTAAAAAATGCATCGCTTTTATTAGCTCTAAATCCCCATTCCCTTCAGATAAAGGTAAATTATTCTTTGTATTTAGTAATATAGAAGAGTCTTTAACGATGGCATCAGAGTCGTCATTCAAATCAACATATTCAAAATCAGATAATTTGTGATCATTAACAAATTTGAAAAAATTATGATTCCAAATGTTTGTATCATGGTTTGAAAGCATCCAAGGGTATCTATTATTAGAATCATACTCTTTAATAACTTTATTTAGTACGGAGTAGTATAAGTTTGCAGATTTACTCAAATCTCTAGGTAAAAGCTCACCTAAATAATGTTTATGAGCTACTGCTAGTTGACAATTAATATCACCAAAACTGGAACATTTTTCAAAATAAGATACACTTTTCAAATCATTTTCAAATTTGTTATTAATAATGCTTTTATTGGATGAGAAGAAAATGTCATAATTTTCATAAATAACACCTAGTAGAAATAAACTTTCTGGAATCTCCTTTTCACTTTTATGTAACAGTTTAAGGGCTTGCCTTTTATCCTCCTCATTGGAATCTATTTTGTTTAGTAAATAAGTTGCTCTTTGATAACTACAATAAGCCACATTCCCTAAACAACTATCAAATAGATTATTATTATTTTCATTATCTTTTGTAACATTAAAATTTATTAAATTTTCATTTAATCCTGGATCTCTTGTAGGGTACTTATAATAACAGTATATGTTACTCGAATTACCTAAATCAAAGCTTTCTTTATTATATTTCACATTATTTTCTTTAGGATTTTTATGATTTATTAGTAGAGAGTCTATATCATCTGTGCTATAATATGATATATCATAAATAGGATGTGTAAGAACTTCTTTTTCTACAAAATTGAAAATAGTATCTTTTTTAAAATTTTTTTCAATAATTTGTTTTTTGAGTCCTTGAATTTCATCACTTTTAACTTGAGAAAAGTAAGATATGATTATAAGCAAATTTAGAAATAGTTTAGTATAACTATTTATCATTTTGATCAAATCTTATATATGTATTGTTTAAAGAAAAAAAGAAAGAGATAAAAAAAAATAAAAAAGGATGAAATGTCTTGGTTTACTTTTTAGTTTTTGTTTAAAAAAGAAAACTTATATATGTGCTGTTCGTATAAAGTGATAATCCTAATAATCATTTTTTTTAAAAAAAAAAAAGAAGTAATAAAAGATATAAAAATATCAATTTTTCTTTAAAAAAAAAAAAAAAAAAAAAGGTTTACCATCGGAGTTAAACAAAACCTACCTAAAAGACTTCTATCTAGCAGAAATATATATTATTAGCATATATATAATTAAAACTAGTAAATTACTATTATTATTTTTTCAAATAGCCTTAGTCTTTATGATTATAATTGTTATTATTTTATTAGTAAAATTACACTTATTAGTATTAAAATCTTAAAAAAAGATATATATATAAATTTTATCATTACATTGCAGTTTTCTACTTAATTGTTAATTTTTAGTTAGTTCAATATTTAGTAAAGTAATCAAACAAAGAAAGCTAAATTGTATCATAATTTTTTTCCTCCATAGAAAAAAGGCTTCTCATTAAAATTGGTACAGACCTGCTGTGTACAGAATTTTATTATTATTTTATAATTTAGCACAAGAACTTGTAGACTCTGTAATAGAATGGTTTTGTAGCCAATTCAGCCTTTTCTTGAGCGATATCAGCTTTCAATCTCTCAATATCAGTATCTCTTCTACCAGTATTAATATCTACTTCAGCAGATGGAATAAAAAATTTCCAGTTTCTTCTATAAATTTTATGAGATAGGTATATTACAATAAAGACAGGTGCAGATAAGTATGATTCAAAGAAGTATTCTGCATTTGGAGAACTCTTGTATGGCCATAAAGATGTCCAGAAATCTAAACCAATAATAATGGCGATCAATATACAAGAATAGTAAGAACCCCATAGACCAGTTGGAGCAACAAACCATAATTCATCTGTACTTCTACCTTGAGCTTTCAAAGCATGTCTAAATCTTATATGAGATAAAGAAATACCAAACCAGGTGAACATAGCAGATAAACCAGTTATAGCTAATAACCAGGTAAAGACAACATCTTCTTTTGAAGAAGCAGCAATGAAAGAAATACAACCAATAATAGCCAATGTTCCTAAAGCAACCATTGGTCTACCTTTATTATCAATATAATCTAGTTTAGTCCATTTTGGAATATGACCACTTTCACACATGGAGACCATGATTCTTGAAGCACCAAAAATACTAGCATTACCAACAGATAAAGTAGAAATTAAAATGACAACATTGAAAACAGAAGGCAAACCTTTAATACCATGGGAAACCATTGCTATGACGAATGGAGAAGCAGCAGCATCAACATAAGAATTACCAATTAATCTTTCATCAGTGTGAGAGACTAGTAAACCAACCAAAGTTAATGAGACTAAATAGAAAATTAAGATTCTCCAAAAGACTTGTTTAGCAGCTTTTGGAATAGCCTTTCTTGGATTTTTAGTTTCAGCTGCAGCCATACCAGTCATTTCAACACCTGAATAAGCAAAAGCAGCAGATACAAAGACAGACATGATAGTTTTAAATCTTTCAGCACCTGTATCACCAACAAAAGCACCATATGGAGCTCTCCACATAGTACCACCCACATATTTACCATCTGGACCACCACCACAAACTAAAACAATACCTAAAATGATGAAACCTAGAATACAAAGAACTTTAATAGCAGAGAAAGCATATTCTGCTTCACCATACCCTTTAACACCAAACAAATTTATAGACATGATAATAACGAAAAACAAAGCGACAAATGCATCTGCATATTTTTTGGGAGTGTTCCAGTAGTTGACTGTTATAGCAGCAGAAACAATTTCCAAAGGTAAGGAAATAGAGCAACCATAAACGTAATTCCAATTAGCAGCGAAACCAAATGATTCATCAACAAATCTGTTTGCATAAGTTGTGAAACTACCAGAGACAGGAAATTCGACGGCTAATTCACCTAACCCACAAACAACACATAGAATAAAAGTTGCAGAGATGAAATAACCAATCAAAACACCTGCTGGACCGGCAGTACTTAAAGAAGAACCTGAACTCACAAAAAGACCGGAACCAATAGCACCACCAATAGCAATCATTTGCAAATGTCTATTTTTCAATCTTCTCTTTAATGGAGATCTAGCTGTTCTAACAGCAATTCTCTCAGCGATAGTCAAATTTGGATCAACTTCTTCTACAGGAGCTCTTCTGAATGAGTCGACTAAATTCTCCCATTTAGTTTTATCAGGATTAGGTTTCCATTCATCTAGAGATGTTACTCTTTGAATGCCTTGTTCAGATAATTGAGAAGAGGAAGATGAATCTGCTACCTGAATTGCAGATTCAATGTCAGAGTTTTTAACAATTTCACTAGTTGACATTAGTAATGTTTGTAAATTGGTTTATGTTTTAATAATATTTTATATATAAAAGGAAAAAATTAAATAAACTTAGAAAAGAAAAAGGAATAATTTTTTTTATTAATGAGATGAGCTTTCTTCTTCATCATATATATAGGTTCCAAAAAAGAGAAGAAAAAAAAAAGGGCCGATATTATTTATTAGTATTATCATTTTTCAAACTCTAAAATAGTAATACAATATGTATAACGTTTTAAGAGCAACTTATAAAAAAAAAAACTGTGTAAAAATATCCCTCTTTAAATTTATGCTTTAAGAAACAATACCTTTCTTTCTATTTTCTCTTTGTTTTCATTATATTTATATAAAAAACTGTGGTAATTTAAAAAAAATATAGCCGAATAAAAAAGGAGTTGTTTGACATTTTTTTTTTTATAAATAAATATAAATATAAATAAAAAATTTTCTTCTATACATGGAGAGGGGCTTTATTAAGAAAAATTTTTTTTTGCCTTAAATAAAAAAAACAATGTTTTTTTTTGTTTTTGTTAAATGACTTTCCATATTAAGGAAAAAAAAAAAAACGGGCTGCGTATCCTCCTAAATTAGAAAAAAAATAAATAAATAATAATAATACAAAAATTAACCCCGAAAAAGTGAGGTAAAAAAATTAAAAAAAAGCAATTTTAATTATTTTTTCTCTAAATTTTCATTTTTATTCTATAGAGGTGAGTAATAATATTATATATATTTATTTTAATGAAAATATTACTTTAATTACTATATATTTTCTTAAAAAAAATAAAACATATGAACATCCACAATTCTTCATCTATATATTTATATTTAATTAAATGTTTTTTTTTTATTAACAAAAAATGATGATATTGTTAATTTATTATTCGTAAATAACTACAATATTAAAACATAACTTTTTCTTTTTTGTTGTTGCTTTTATAACAAAATAAAAACTTCTCGTTTTATTATTTTTGGGGTAAAAAAAAATACAAAAAAAATTACCCCAACAAAAAATGTTAAATCACATGTGACTTGTAAGTATTATAGTTATTAATGTTTTTATTAACATACAGTCCAGCTGTATGCACACACATATATGAAATTATATAAAGTTACTTTGCATAAATAAACAAAAAAATTAATATTTTATTCTTACTATCATCATTATTATTTTTAACATAATGTTCTGTAAGCTCTGAAGTAAAATGGTTTTGTAGCCAATACAGCCTTTTCTTGAGCGATATCGGCTTTCAATTGTTCAATATCACTTTCTCTTCTACCAGTATCAATATCTACTTCACTAGAAGGAATGAAAACTCTCCAGCTTCTTCTGTATATTTTGTGACCAAAGTACATTGCAATAAAGACTGGTGCAGATAAATATGATTCAAAGAAAGTTGAAGCATTTGGAGCAGTTTGGTATGGCCATAGAGATGTCCAGAAGGTTAATCCAATAATGATAGCAATCAATATACAAGAATAGTAAGAACCCCATAGACCAGTTGGTGAGACAAAGCATAGTTCATCAGTGCCTCTACCTTGAGCTTTCAAAGCATGTCTAAATCTTATATGAGATAAAGAAATACCAAACCAGGTGAATAGAGCAGCTAAACCAGATAAAGCTAATAACCAAGTAAATACTTCACCTTCTTTAGGTGAGGCAGCAATGAAAGCGATTGCACCAAAGACAGCCATGACACATAAAGCAATCAATGGTCTACCTCTTTTATCAATGTAATCCAATTTAGTCCATTGAGGCATGTGACCCATTTCTACCATAGCAACCATGATTCTTGAAGCTCCAAAGATATCAGCATTACCAACAGACAAAACAGCAATACAAATGACAACATTGACAACTGAAGGCAAACCTTTGATACCATGAGAGACAATAGCAATAACGAAAGGAGAAGCAGCAGCATCAGCCGAAGAAGTACCAATTAATCTTGGATCCTTATGAGAGACTAATAAACCAACCAAAGTCAAAGCGACTAAGTAAAACAAAGCAATTCTCCAAAAGACTTGTTTAGCAGCTTTTGGAATAGATTTTCTAGGGTTTGCGGCTTCAGCAGCGGCTAAACCAGTCATTTCAACACCTGAATAAGCGAAAGCAGCAGATACAAAGACAGACATGATAGTTTTGAATCTTTGAGCACCATTAGTACCAACGAAAGCACCATATGGAGATTTCCACATAGTTCCACCAATATAATGACCATTTGGACCACCACCACAAACTAAAATGACACCTAGAATGATAAAACCAAGGACACAAGTGACTTTGATAATAGAAAAGACAAATTCTGCTTCACCATACCCTTTAACACCAAATAAGTTAATACCCATGATTACAATATAGAATAAAGCAACAAAACCGTCCCTGTATTTTTTGGGAGTGTTCCAGTAATTGACAGTGATGGAGGCAGAAACCATTTCCAATGGCAATACACAAACACAACCTAATAAATAATTCCAGTTAGCAGCAAAACCAAAGGATTCATCAATGAATCTAGTAGCAAAAGTGGTGAAACCACCAGAGATGGGGAATTCGACAGCTAATTCACCTAACCCACAAACAACACATAGAATGAAAGTGGCAGATATGAAATAACCAATCAACAGACCGGCTGGACCAGACTCTCTTAAAGAAGAACCGGAACCAACGAATAAACCTGTTCCTATAGCACCACCGATAGCAATCATTTGTAAATGTCTATTTTTCAATTTTCTCTTTAATGGAGATCTAGCTGTTTTAATAGCGATTTTTTCAGCAATAGATAAGTTTGGATCAATCTCCTCAACGTGAACCCTTTTAAAGGAATCAACAAAGTTTTCCCATTTGGACTTATCTTCTGTTGGTTCCCATTCGATTTGAGATCTTACATTCTCAATTCTTGCTGACATAACGTCAGAAGAAAGAATTGGATGAATGTCAGTCACAATATTTTTGATTTTTTTTTCTTCTTCAATATCTGACATTTTTAATCACTATTATTATTATAGTAGTAAAGTTGAAATTTTGTTTGGTTTTTTGTTCTTATTTTTAGTAAACTAGAAACAAGGAACAAGAAAAAAAAAATACAATATTGAAGAAAAATAAAGATAGAAAGAGAGTTTTTTTAATAAAAGGGTTTCTTCTTTATATATATAATATTTTCTATTTTAATCTATCAAATTGTAATGTTGGATTTTTATTATTTATTTTTAATACATAAAAAAAAAAAAATACATATATACAGATAAAACCAGTTTTAATCTTAAAGATTATTTGCTTTGTTTTGATTTAAAAAAAAAAGAAAAAAAGATAGATTTTTTTATCAAATATTATCGCTACGAAATTTTTTACTTTTTTTATTATTTAGTTTCAAGCTTATCTATATTTCCCGTAAATGTGACAAAAGGGCTAGTCTTAAAAAAAACTAACAAAAAAAAAAGTTCAATGCAAATAACAACAAAAAAGACAAAAAATAGAAAAAAAACACTTGTTTCACTAGTAATATTCTTATTTCATATATAAATATTTAATCGTATTTTTATAAATATATATATATGTTAACTAATGAAGAAATAAAAAGGGATTACTACACGTTTTGTATAGGCCCGACAATATAACGATTATCAGAATATATATGTTTATATGTAATTTGAATACAATAATATATATTTCATTCTCACACACACTCTCTTTATATCTTTCGCTTAATCATTACCGCAAATACTGAATGTATTAATACAACTTTATACTTTTATAATATACAACAATAAAGTTCTGATGTCATGAAGGTAAGATTCTACTTTGATAAATATAATTTTTTTAAATAAAATATTTATTTAGTCAAATAGGTACTATTTTCTTTGATACTAAGTTAGCGAGGAATGTAAAATTATTAATACCATGTATATGATATATGACATATTCTTGCTTAGTTTTTTTTTTTTTAAACAAAAATATAAAAAGTTTTGTCTTAAGATTAAAGGTAGGAACAAAAAAAAATAATAAGTTAATAAAAAGATTAACCAAATAGTAATTTTGATAATATTTTTTTGTCGAAAAGAGTCAAACTCCTCTTTATTTTTTACAAAAAAATATAAATATATACATCGGAAAAATTAGATAATCAGTTTCTTCAATAATGTTATCTTTTTTTCCCAAAAAAATATTTGATAAAATAATCCCGACATATATATATTTTTTTTGTTTTTCTTATCTTCAAACAGGTAACTTTTTTTCAAAGGTAAAAAATATGTACAAAAAAATCACAGAAATAAATAATTACTTTCTTGCTTAATGTTATAGGAAAAACATTAGATAGATCTCGTGAAAATCACCTGACAGATTTATTCAATCCTCTTTAACAATATACTAATAATAATTATTTTTGTTCATGTGTAAAGCAATTCAATCTGCTACAACACTTCTTTATGGTTTAAAATATATATATATAGATTGGTAGAAAAACAAAACAAGAACAATCAAAAAAAAAGTAAACACAGATATTGCTGGTACTTAGACCAACAAATTTAAGGTTTCTTTTCTTTCATTATCTCTTTCTTTTATTTTTCTTCTTTTTTAATATCTATTGTTTTGGTAGTTTTGAAATTGAGGAGGTTGAGCTCTGAATTGAACATTACCTTGTTGTGGAGGAATAAACACATTGCTAGTAGCAGCATTGTTAATACTGGAATAACCATCATCAATATTACTATTATAACTCTTTG
This sequence comes from Hanseniaspora sp. CRUB 1602, assembly GCA_030573575.1. Classification (NCBI taxonomy): domain Eukaryota; kingdom Fungi; phylum Ascomycota; class Saccharomycetes; order Saccharomycodales; family Saccharomycodaceae; genus Hanseniaspora; species Hanseniaspora sp. CRUB 1602. The sequence continues at coordinate 63,695 of JAJMDL010000029.1, read as the reverse complement.
TTTCTTCCAGTTTAGTTTCAAATGGTTTTGGAATAGCTTGCAATACATCTTCATTATAAACATACAAGTTATCATCAATCTTGTTTGGAATTGGCTTGATCTCAGTGTTCAATACTTGCTCTATCTTGAACAAGTTGAATCTATCATCCCAGTTGACCAAGTTAATGGCTAAACCTAAATGACCAAATCTACCTGATCTACCAATTCTATGCAAATAAGTTTCTGCAGATTTAGGAAAATCAAAGTTTATAACAACATTGACTGTAGAAATATCAATTCCTCTTGTCAATAAATCTGTACAGACTAATGTTCTGATTTCACCTTTTCTGAAATTGTGGAATACTCTATTTCTTTCATCTATTGACATCTTGGAATGAGAGTAGAAACAAGAGACACCTAATTCTAAAATTTTTTTAGTCAATAATTCAACTCTAGAGATGGAGTTACAGAATATAATACATTGGTTAATGGATAATTTAGAAAATAAAGTGTTTAAACAATGCAATTTTTGTTTCTCTTCAACAAAACAATAGTATTGAGTGATACCTTTCAATGTCAATTCATTGTTTCCATCCATTAAATTAATCTCCTTCAAATTATCCTTCATATATTGGTCAATAAAACTCTTCACACTCATTGGGAAAGTAGCTGAGAATAAACAAATTTGTCTTTTGGCAACAGGTAAAAACTGCAATAATTGCTCCAAGACAGGCTTAAAATCTCTGTTCAACATCTTATCTGCCTCATCAACCATGAACATTGAGCAATCATTCAATTTCAAAATGTTTCTAGATGCTAAATCTAATAATCTACCTGGAGTACCAACGACTATATTAACATCCATTGATGTCAATCTATAAATATCATCTTTCAAAGAGTTACCTCCACAACACATAATCACACCAACTGAAGACATGTGCTTGGATAAAGTTCTTATTACTTGCACAGTTTGCATTGCTAGCTCTCTTGTAGGTACTAATACCAATACATTGACTGCGTTCTTCATTAATTTATCTTCTGTATGCAATCTGTATAAATTTTCTAATAATGGAATAACAAAAGCAGCTGTTTTACCTGTTCCGTTTTTAGATCTTGCTATGCAATGAAAATTTTCAATGATTGCTGGAATAGATTGTTGTTGAATTGGAGAAGCTCTTTCAAAACCGGCTTCATATATGGACATTAGTAGTTCTCTGTTTAATGGAAATTGGTCAAATTCTTTCCCATCTTTAGTGTTTATATCATCTGTTTGTACTCTTATATCCTTGGCTGGTATGCTAATGCTGTTTTTCCAGTCACTGTTATCATTTGTATTTGAACTCATTTTATTATTATTATTTTTCTTTTAAATTGTGATTGTGTATATGTATCTATGTATGCTTGTGTTACAAAGGAGAAAACAAAAAATAAAATAAAATAAATATTATTAATATTGTTAATATGTTTAATCTTTAAAAATATAAGTTTAAATCACTGGTTTTTTTTATCTATTTTTTTTTAAATAATAGCTGTATTGAAAGTTTTTAAAAAAAAAAAAGATGCTACTGTTTTTATGAATTGTTGAAGAAAACTATACATCTCTGTCTCTGTGTGTGTGCATATGTGTGTCCATTCCCAAAAAATTAAAAAAAAAAAGGAAAAAACGGATTTAACTGGTTTAAAAAAAAAACAAAAAAGGCGGGTAAAAGAAGGATTTTAAAAATGTTAAATCCGAATATATCCATTTTTTAAAAAACAAAAATTTATTTTTATTTTTTTTGAGTTTATTTTGAGTTTAATGAAAAACTTGCGGCAAAAAATATAAAAATCTCCCTTTTCTCTTTCACTCTCTCCCCCCTCCTGAATATATTATTATATATTTTTTTTTTCACAAGGTAAAGAATCCATAAAAATTATTAAAAGAAAATTTTTTTTTTTTGCCTTCTTCTAATATAATTATTTTTCAGAGGATGTTTATAATTTTTTTTTCACGGTTTAAAATGTTTATCATTAAAGGTGTAAAAGTCCTTAAATATTGACACATATTTTATTATTAATAAAATATAATCATAAATAATTAATAAATAAATAACCATACATCTACAATAATATATATATTTTTTGTTTAATTATTTATTTAGGTTATATTATAATTGTTTAAAAAAAAAAAAAATTAGATTTCCTTTTTTTTTTAATATATATATTTTTCATTTGTTCAATTATTATTAGATTTGTTTAAAACACCAAAAATAAAAGTTTTTTTCTCTGGTAAATCATTTCTTTTTAATATTAAAAAAAAAGATAATAATAATAAATATACATCATGTCTTCAGTTGTTGTTGGTGGTAAAAAAAAATCTACTTCCCCTTCTTCTTCTAAAAAAACTACTTTAGGTAATAAACTATCTGGTTTATCATATTTGTTTCCAACTGTTGAAAGAAGCACTAATAAATCTGAATTGGAAAATGCTTCTGTTTTAGATGATAAGTTTGTCTACTTATTAGCATTTATCTCCATCTATTTATTTTTACAAATCATTCCATTATTTGGTTTCCCAAGAGATTACAAATATGACAACTTATTGAACCCTTTAAACTTTGCCGGCTTTGATATCGACAACAAAGGTACTTTGGTAGGTTTAGGTTTATTGCCATTAGTCTTTTCTGGTGGTTTGGTCCAATTATTAGTCGGCGCTAATTACTTAAACTTTGATTTCTCTAAAAAGAAAGATGTCTTTGCCTTCTCAAACTTACAAAAATTCTTGGCAATTATTGTCACTATTATCATTTCCACATTAAACATTTTTGTCTTTGATAAAAATTTTGTAAATGTTGATATTGTTGGTAAATTTTTAATTTTAGCCCAATTAACTGTTTCTCAATACTTCATTATTCACATTGTTGAATGTATTGATCAAGGTTATGGTTTCCAATCTGGTATCATGACTTTATCTTTGGCTTCCTATGCTGCCATTTTGGTTGAAAACTTATTAGGTGTTACCTCTGTTAACGCTTCTAATGGGAAACTTGAAAAGACTGGTGTTTTATTCTTTTTGTTTAGTGCTGTAACTTCCCCAGACTATTCTTGGTTTGAAATCTTCCAAAGATTTTTCTTTAGAAATGACTTGCCAAATTTCATTACCCAATTGATCTCCTTGATTGTTGGTGCTGGTATTGTTTTCTGGTTTAACTTTAGATATGAATTGATCATTAAGAGTACTAAGATGAGAAATGTTCAACAACCTTACCCAATTAGATTGTTTTACAACGGTATTGTTCCTATTTGGATCTCTTTCGCCTTTATCACTATCTTTGATTACTTTGTCATTAATGTTGCCAGCTTGATTCCATTTGAATTAACATCTCTTGGTTACTCAATTTTACAAATAATTTATAAAATAGCTCAAGGTGTATTTTTAATCAGTTTGAACACACAAATCTCTAAGGATTGGACTGAAAACACTGGCTCTGTCAAGACAGTTATTGAACAATTCAAGGAACAAGACTTAATCATTCACTCTAAGAGAGACTCTCAATTAGAATTGACAAAGACTGTTCAACAAGCCACACAAACATCTGCTGTTTTGTTAGGAGTTGTTGTTGCCCTTGCTGGGTTCTTTGGTTTTAAATTCCAAAATGATATTTTGTCTGGTATTGTAGCATTTGGTTCTGTTATGACCTTGTTAGAATATGTTATTGTTGAAATGCAAGAACATGGTAAAGATAGTTTAATTTTCAAATCTCTAGGTTGGGCTTAAACAAAGTATTTTATATCATTTATTTTTTGCATTCAATTATTATAGACATTTTTAAAGAAAAAATAAAATATAACAATAAACAATATTATATATATATATACTACTTGATTTATAAGTTCATAATTGGGCTTTGACAAAAAATAAAACAATTAATAAATAACATTATAAGAATAATTTATTTCAGTAACATATATTTTTAATTTTTTAAATAATAAATCGTATATATAATTTTGTTAATTATTTACAAGGATGCTTGTTATATATGGATCATTAAAATAATCACTTCTTTATATATTTCTTCCCTTTTAGGACACCTTCCTCTTGAGTGACCAATTCAGCAGTCTTTTCTTGTTTACCGTTCTTAATATAGTTTAATACCAAATTCTTGTAATAACTACTAGATAATGCTTCCTTAGGGTATGTGTTTGTATCCCATTTCTCATGTAATTTATTAAAGTTATGGTCAACTAAAGGTTTCAAATCCTTGTTGTAATTGGCTGGCACCACATAGTGTCTAACTTTGTTATAATCTATTTTGTAATAACCTTTACCAGCAATTATATGCTTACCAATACCTGAAGATTGAGTACCTCTGTAACCTCTGTTTTTCATGAATTTTGTAGAGTTTGTGAAAGGTTTGAAATTTTTGTGAGCTGTTTTATGAGTAGACCAGATTCTGTAACCTGCACCATTAAGTTTGAAACCTGCAAGAAGTTCTTGAGTTGCTTTAAACATTTTATTATTTGTATTATTAGTTTAAGATTGGTATGTTGCTTACAGGGTTTTTTATTTTATTTTTTAAGTTCTCTTGTTAAAATAATTTTTTTTATTAAATATCTTTAATATAATATGAATATAAAAAAAAAATTTTTCTTTTTCATAACTTTAGAAAAAAAAACAGAATATACAAAATAAAAAAATTAAATCCGAAATTTTTGGTGGGCGAGGATCCATTTTTTCTTTTCTTTTTTCTTTCTTGGTTTGAATTTTTGTTCCTCACTAAGAAATTACTCTTTTGGGAAACACATATTTGAAAATATTACATTGTATATAGTTTTTTTTATTTTTTTTTATTTTAAAAATTAATAATTCAGATATAAGTGAAAAAACATTAAATAATAATATTTAAAATAAACCAAGAACCCTAATACAATTTTCTCTCTCTTCTTCTCTATATTAATTTTATAATTTAAATATGAGTAAAACTGTAGTTGCATCTTCTACTATAGAAAACAACAAAACTGTTGCACTTCCAGACACTGAAGAATTACTATTAACCAAATTAGTATTGGGATATGATAACGACAGTGATTTCAACGATGAAAATGATGATGATGTTAATAGATTAAAAGCTACAATGAGAATGTTTGATGAGTTTGTTGATAAAGAAATTTTTGCTAATGGAGGTGAAGATGAGGATGGTGAAACAAATTTGTTTAAAGAAAAAGATAACATGTTTGGATTTGACATTGAAAATTCAGATGATGAAGAAGCAGATAACGTAGATGAAGCAGTTCAAGATGATGATTTATTTGCTATTGAAAACAGTGATGACGACGGTGATATGGATAATGGAGCTGAAACAGGATATCAAGATAGTGAAGATGAAGAAGCTAAAGAAGAAAGTGAAAGTGAAGTTTCTGATGCTTGGGAAGATTCTGATGATGAACATATAAAAATCAACATTTATCAAAATAAGAGATTAAGAAAATTGAAAAGAAGTTATGGTGAGACAGATATGCTAGGTGTTGAATATGTTAAGAGATTAAGAACACAGTATGAAAAAATTTATCCAAGACCTGAATGGATCGATACTAAAGATTCAAGTGATTCTGAAAATGAGGATGAGGAGAATTTATCTGACAATGATAAACCAGAAAATGAAGTCAATGATTACAATGCTTTATTGAAATTATTGAAGCAATCCAATAATTACACAAAAGAGACTAGCAAATCATCTAAGATTTTGCCAACAGATAAGTTGACAATTCAAAGATTAAAAGATGCCAATTTCAAACAAGTAGCCAAATCTGGTATTCAAGCAATTTCCTATCATCCTAAAAACTCAAATCTTATTTTGACAGCAGGTTATGATAAGTCTATGAGATTGTATCACATTGATAATAAGGAAAACAATATAATTCAATCAATCTTTTTGAAAGGTACACCAATTCAATCTTGTTTTTTTTACTCTGAACCTAGCAAAGACAGTTTTAAAAACATAACTTTCAAGCAATCTCAAAACAATAACTTGGTATTTGCTGCTGGTAGAAGACGTTATATGCATAAATGGGATTTGAATGAAATTAACAATAACAGTAATATTGGTATCTCTAAGATCAGTAGATTACAAGGACAAGAATTTTCTCAAAAATCTTTTGAACAATTTAAACTTGGTCACATTTTTGAATCTGATGATAAAATAAGCTTAAAATCATTTGGTATTATTGTTTTGATAGGTAGCAATGGTTATATCAATATTATTAATGCTATAACTGGTCAATTATACACTTTCCTAAAAATAAATGGTCAATTAGTTGATATTGCTATTGACTATAAGCCTTCTGTCTCTAATGGTATTGATACTATTATAGTAGCTACCAATAAACAAGGTGAAATATATGAATTTAATGTTTCTAAAAACGCAAACAATAAAGTTGAAAGATATTGGAAGGATCCATCTATATTCAATGTTACAAAACTGTCTATTGGTGGTGGTACTATGTCAGATTCATATTTACAACCAATCAAAGACATTGTTTTCAATATTAAAAATGGGAAACTTTATAACAATTTGAGATCTAATAAGTGGCTAGCTATAGGTTTAGAAAGTGGTCATGTTTCTATTTATGATTTGAATAAAGTGAGATCAGACAGTAAGCAAAAAAACTTTGAGACCAATGTTACTCCAGAGTACCATGACTCTTACAAAATTATTGATAATGTTTTAACCTCAATCTCCCAATTGGAATTCTCTCATGACGGTCAGTTATTGGCTATAGCTTCAAGAACTAACAAGGATTGTTTGAAATTAGCCAATGTTTTGAATGGTAAAGTTTATTCTAATTGGCCAAATGCAAATACTCCACTAGGTAAAGTTACATATATGAAGTTTAGTAATAACAGTGAAGTATTAGCCACTGGTAATCATCAAGGTAAGGTTAGATTATGGAAGATTGGAAATTACTTTTAATTAGTCTTTTTGATAACAAGTAGTTTATATAACTTTTTTTTTTTCAAATAAAAAATAAACCTTTATTGTAAATATATAAAATCTTTACAATATATAAATTTTTTAAGAAAATAGATATAAAGTGATTTATTTTTTTTTAAATTAAAAATATAAATAAAAAAACTTTTATTGATTAAAGATGTAAACAGATTGCAAATTCACGTGATAAGAACAATTTTATAAATATTTTAATATATTTTTTTTACTAAAAAAAAAACAATTTACAAAAATCTTTTTTTTCAAATAAGGTTTAATGAAAATTTAACTATATCCAAAAGAAAAGCTGTTAAAAAGATTAAACATTAATAAACCAGAAACAAATTTATCATTTTTATATTTAAAGACAAAATTAAACAGTAATGGATTCATCATTAAGTACACAAACAAAACTACAGCAAGATAGAATAAAACTTAAAGAATTTTATAACAAACAAAAACAAGCTGAAGATGACAAACTTCTTAAATGCAGAGCAGATATAGCTGAAGTTAAAGAGAATCTTGACATAGCAATTGCAAAACTGAAAACCAAAAACGAAAACATTGATATGCTGGCCAAACAAATGGACTCAATATATGAGGTGTATGAAAAGATAGATGATCAAATTGAGAATAAAAAGTTTAAAACAGAAATTGAATCTCTTTTGTCTGATTTAAAATAAAAATAAATAAATAAATATATATATATATATATATTAAATGTTGTCGGTAAGATTCCTTAGTTTCTCTTTAATTGTATGTTCTAAATCATCAAAATAATCCAACCCCTTTAAAGAATCAAATATATTTTCATCAAATTGTGGTAAAAATGGTTGATCTACATATTGCATATTGTCATTTTCATCTGAAATTTCTTGTGAAAAATTATCCATATGTTTTTTCACTACTAATTTATCTTCTAATGGTTCTTGTTCATTAATTTCTGGTTTTATACTCGGTAGCTCATGATCATTTTCTAGATTTATTTCTGTCAAATTTAACACTTTAGCTGGTTTTGTCAATAAAGCATCATCCTTCTCTGTATCATTAAACAAGATTTTTTTTTTAGAAGTCTTCTTTTCTATACTTCTTTTCAAGCTATTATTAATATTATTATTTACATTGTCTTTTTTTATAGTTATACTTGCTGATTCTTTTTGTGATTCATTATTTCCGTTATTATCAATTAGTTTTATAATGTTATTTTTTTTCTTTTTTTTAAACATTCTGTATGTAATATTGTTTTTGAAATCCTTGTAAATTAAAATAAAAATAAAGAATGTTGATATTAGTTTCTTTTTGTTTTGGTTTGTTCTTTAGAATGAATAAGATATAGTTGTTAATTGTATTTTTAAATAAAAAAAAAAGTATTGTGAACGTCTGATTTTTTTATTGAATATAAATAATTCACGTGATTAGTATCACGATAAACAATGTAAAATTAGTAAAAAAAAAAAAACAAGACAAAGATCGAGATGATCTCTGTAATGCGCGAAAAGAAATGAAAAAATAAAATTTTTTTTTTTTTAATTTTTTTACTTTTCTGTTATATTAAAAAAAACAAAACAAATTAAATAAAACCTAAATAATACTACATTTTTTTTTTTTTTAGAAATTTAAATATATATTGAATCCAATCTTCCTTATTTGGTTATAAAATAGCAAATTTGGCAATTTAGCAGGATGAATAATTTACATAAAAACAAAACAGAAAGACTCAAAATTTTCAAAGGCATATCTGTAACATGTTCCACTATGATAGAGTCACAAATCAATAAAGTTTCAAACATGATTGTTGATATGGGAGGAAACTTCCATGTAGATTTTCCAAAGACGACCAATGTGCTTGTGATTGATATACAGAATTTGAAAAACTATGATTCAATTCTGAATTCAATGAAATACAAATACGTTACTGAGAGAAAACTGGATACTGTAATATTAGATTTTGAGACTTTGAAACTTATTTATTCCTTGTATACTGCGAATGCTATCAACAAGATACATCCTATTTTATCAGCAGGAGGTAGTTCAGCCAATATTAAGAATGATGAATTTTTGAAGCATATTGTGCTGAATTTGTTAAGGGTCAAATATACAGTGAAACCATTTGATTTGATGAAGAATAAAGTAAAAGTTTTTTTTGGAAAATTTAAACATCAAGAAGATGTGAAGAAATGTATTGAATCAATTAAAAAAAATATATCGGATAAATTTTTTTTAAAATTAGATATCAAAGAGACTTGCTATATGACTCAATTAAATGATGAGGCAAGAGATACATGTTTATTTATAACGGAACTGAATTATGGTGCAAGATTAGAAGGTGCTAAAAAAGATAGAATACCTGTAATACATATTCAATGGATAAAAGATATTTTGAAAAGAAACATGATGTTGAGCTATAAACCTTATTTGCTAAATGATATAAGTACAAAGAGTGCAAGTGACATTAATGATAGAATGATGGCTAATAGATCATGGAAAAACTCGGAGCTTAGTATAATTGAAAAGGATTTAGAACTTTCAAAACAGATCTTTGATGAGTATGAGGTGATTGATAACAAGATTATAATAAAAAAAAATTTGAAATCAAAACTGGATAACACTATCTGGGACAAGATCATGAGTAATGACAACAACGCCATCAACAATATTAATAATAGTGATAATAATATTAATATTGGTGGCATAAATAAAAGACCAAATTCAAGCGATATTACAAAGTCCACAGATCAAGACAACTCAATAATGAAAATGAAGTTTGATGCTCCAGTGAGAGAAGAAAGCATATTGCCACCTGCAACTCAACAAGACTACTTTAAAGACTATCATATATTGAGTTTTGGTTTTTCTGAAAAACATAATAAAGTATTGGAAAGAACTTTTAAGAAATCACAATGCATAACTTTCCGATTTTGTTATGACTATGATGCTAATGAAAATATCGAGAATGTTGTTAATAAAGAACACGATTCTGTTGAGTTGGAAAGAATGGCAGACGAGTTTTTACTATCAGATTATGGCTTTAGCAATGGGGAAAAATTTCTTTACATTATTCCTTACAATTATGATTTATCAAAACTTCCAAGTATTTTAATTAAAAAATATAAGCAGACATTGGAATATCTTGAAGATGGAAATTTTGATTGGAATTATCCTGCTTCAATTGTAGTGACAGAATTTTATTTGGAAAGATGTCTTTTTTATAAAAAATTAATCAAACCAGATTTTTGGTCAATACCATTTTACAATAGTGAATTAAGATTGAGACATTACAAGAGTAGCCTTGTCGAAAAAGATAATTATATTTGGACAACTACTGGATTTGAAGGTGTTGAATTTTTACATCTTAATAAAATCATTAAACTACTGGATGAATTGAAGGAGCAGACAAATCTTACATTTTCTCAAAACTTGAATAATAAAACTGATTTGTTGGTTGTGAACCTTTCTAAACTTATGGCAATGAGAGCCACTAGAAATGGACCTTTATATGATGAAAACAATAAATACATGAGTCTTTTTAAAGAAGAAGAAGGGAAACTTTTGTTTGAAAAAAAATTGTATGGAAATGATGTTATAGATCCAAATAATTTTTTGTTGAAAAAATTAAATTTTATAAGAAATTCTAAAAATCATATTGCTTCAGTGACACCAGGTTTTTTATTTGAAATTTTTCATCAGTTTAATGTTGTAAAGATGATGAATAAAGATACAATGGATATGAAAGAAAAAATTATTAAAGTAAATGATAAAGTTTGGTGTATAACTTGTCCACAAACAAGCAGTCGATTCATTAATGAAATGAAAGATGAGAATGATAAATCGGATGATCCGTATGAGAGATACATTTTCAGAATACAAAATGATAATTATAATATGAACAAAAATTTAACATTGGAACAAAAAAATAAAAAAAGAAAATTGGATGAAAATATGATACCAGAATTGGGACCAAAGAGAACAAATTCAAGAAGCTTTAATAGACCTGAATCAGTAGATATATTACCAAATAATAAGTCTAATCAAAACTCTCCTGAAAAAGATAATGTTTCAGATAAATGGAGAAGCAAATTTTTAAACAAAAGTAATGTTTCCCCTTTGAAAGAGAAAACGGATAGATTACAACAATCTCCATTAATGATTAGGAATAAAACTGATGGTGATATTTTAGATGAAAGATATAATAGAGATAATGGTTATATTAATAAAGGCTATAGTTCTCCTATAAAAAATATCTCTGTAAGAGAAGAATTACCACCATCTTCTCAAATAACATATGGTTTTGGGAAAACAGGGAATTCAAATAGAATTAATAATTTAGAGAGTGGAAGCAGTAGAATAAGAAGAAAGATTACAAGACAAGTAACAAAAGACTTAACTAACAGTAACAACATTGACCTCTAACAAAGAAACTAGAATATATATATATATGAGACAAAAAAAAATATATATATATTTATATACAAAAACGAATTGTATTTCCAAATTAGGAAATTAGACGCTTAACATAAGAAAAAAAAAATACACTAGGAATAAATTCGGGGGAAAACTTATTTCAGATCATATTTACCATTTTCTTTTTTATATACAATATGAAAAAAGACAAAGAACATTATGATATGTTTATAAGTAGGATTTAGGAAAGAATAAATAAAAGTAATAATAATTATATATTTTCTATTTTTAACTTTAATTTGAATATATATTATATGTGTATATATAACGTTTTTTGTTATTTTTATTAATGCTGAGTTTTGAAATCTTTTTTTTTTTTTTTTTGTTTAAAAGAAAAATAAATAAAAATTAAAATACCGGATTAGGAAATAAAATTAGTTAAATTTAGGATTCTCTCTCTTCTTTTTTTTTTTTTTGTGTGCCACACCAATATGAATATATATATATTTTTTTATTGAAAATTGTGTATGCGTGTGCAAAAACTAATATAATAATATTTATATTTAGATATCATTATTATTTTTTTTTGAGCCGTTATTAGGTGGAAAAAAAAAAAAAAGATTTCAAGGTTGGTTAATTTTGGCACTTATCTATCAATTTTTTCTTTCTTTTCTCTTGTTGCTGAGTTTTATAAGAAAGAGAATATTTTTTCCTTTTCTCAAATATTAAATATAGGAAAGTGGATTTCTTGTTGAGATTGAAGTAAAAAATTTTTAAACTTCTAAATTTAAAACATATCTTTAATAATGTATATATATATATATATATATATGTATGTAAAAATATATTAATAAATACAATTATAAAAAACGTAGATAACCCAAAATATTATACTTATTAATTAAAAAACAAAGAAATTAAAAATCCATTTATTAAAATTGATCTTGAACTTATCTTTTTTTTGTTAAATATAATTTTTTTTTCTTTTAAAAATTTAAACCAAATTGATCTAATATTACATAAATAAATAAAATGAAAAGATCTTCTGCTTTAAGCACTATTATTGTGATTCTTCAATTCATAAGTCTTGCATTTTTAATCATAGCATTTGTTACTGTTCCTCTATTTAAGTTTACTTCCAACAGTAAATCAACCACCAGTAATTTGTTATCTTTAAGTAAATATAATGGTATTCAATATGGTGTATTTGGTTACTGTGACACTTCTGAGAAGACTTGTAGTAGTGCATCAGCTAATTATAAAGCTTACAAAATTCAAGAAGCAAATAGTGAGGATGACAGTGCATGGAAATTAGATTTATCTGCTAGAAAGACTTTGTCTGAATTGTTAATAGTTGTCCCTGTCGCTGCTGGTGTTGTATTTATCAATTTTTTGATGACAACTGTTAATCTAATAACTCAAAAGAGAGATGTCAATGAGAATGAAAGATTTATTTTACTTCAATTTATCATTTCAAGTATTTTCAGTTTCTTATCTTTTGCAGGTGCTGCCATGTCCTGTATTGTTGTATTTTTGCTGTTTTACCCTCATGTTGATTGGCCTGCTTGGCTTCTAATCCCTTCTGCTGTTCTATCTTTATTATGTATTCCATTAACATTCTTCCAGTATCTTTACAAGAAGAATGAAGTTTACAACTCTGAATCTGGAGCTACAATGGATGAAAAGAATACTGATTTATATGGTAATGGAAGATTGTTATCTGATGATATTGGTTATGAAGAAAACTTACACTCTGATTATGATGATGTTGATGTTACTGATGATTTGAAGACTAAAAATTTCTACACCCAATTGCAAAAATTCGGTTCAGAAAACAATATCAACAATTCCAATTCAGATTTGGAAAGAAACTCTACTGCAATTCAAGAACAAGGCGAGTATGCTAAACCGTCTCAATTAGTTGATGTTATGAAGAATGGCAGTAATTTGACTTTAGGTACCTCAAGCAACAACAGTGGCTCAAACTTGAACAACAAAAAAGATTCATACAACTTATACCAAGAATACAAACAAAATGAACAAGAAATTGCAAACAACAATAATAATGACAACACTTTATCATCTTCTAACTACGATTCTGCTGCATTAACTGGTAACAAATTTAGAGACCCTTCTGGATCTTCCTCCCGTTATACAACTGCCAATTCATACAAACAACCTGGTACTATTGATAGAAATAATAGTTTCCAAACAAATGATTTTAAACCAGAAAGCATTTTACTTTTGGATAAGAAATCCCCATTAGAAAACTTGAATGCTATCAATAAAAAAAATAGAAATGGAAGACCCCAAAATATTCAAGAGGAGCATGAGGCTGATGGATACAGTGATATAAGTGATAGCGATAAAGACTTTGTAAGAAGTAATATCATTCCAAAATCTGAAAGACCAGCACTAGAAAGTGATGATGGCTTACATGATGATCAAAGTTCTAATTTTACAAGTGTCTCTCAAAGGGCTGGAAATCCTGCATATTTAAAGAGTAGATTAAATGCTCCTATCCCTCAAATTCAACCTCAACAACAACAAGTTCAACAACCATACCAAGCACAATATCAAAATCCACAACCTAGACAAGTTTATCAAGGACAAGTACCTAATCAAAATAACTACGCAAGACAATATCCTCCACAGAATAACTACCAATATCAACAAAGAAGTGGACCAATGGGTGGGTTTGCTGGCCAACCACCTATGAACAACAATATCCAACCATTCAATCCAAACTATAATCCCAACTTGGATAGAGTAGGCGTAAAACATCAAGCTATGAATCCTCAACAAAGACAAAGAGCCCCAATGGTATTCCAAAACAATGCTGATTTTGAAGCACCTGTCGGCTCCTCATACCAACAACAGAATAATCAAAATGTTCCTGTAGGTGGTGCTAGGTTCCAACCACAAGTTTACAAACCAGGATATAAGAAAAGACCAATGAATGCTGGTGCACAAATGGGTCCATCTAGTTATAACAATCCATACACTAGCAACTCTGCACAACAACCTTATACTGGTTTTAGATAATTGATTTAAGAAAAAAAAAATTGAATAATTTCCAATATAAAATATATATATATACATATTATTAGTAAATTAAAAAAAAAAGAAGATAATAAGAAACATTAAACACAAAAAAAAAAGAGAGAAAAAAAAAGAAGAGAAACTTTTTAATCATCAAATTCAACTATTTCCTCGTAAGTATTAACATTAGTATCAAAATACACACCAATACTAAAAACAATGTAATCTTGCATTTACTGTCCCTTTTATTATACCTCTCCGAAACATCAATCTCCCTCTTTGCTTCCACCACATCATTTTGAAACTCATATATGTTTGACTCAATGTTGTTAACAATACTAGATTGATCTATAATCATTGTTTGCAAATCTTTAAAAATCGTGTTTATTTCCAAAACATTTTGTGAAAGCTCAACAATCTCTTGATCTCTTTTATACAAATAATCATCTTTCCTTTTTGTTGTGAGAAGTTGTTGACTTTGTTTTTCATTCATTAATGTTTTAAGTTTCTCATCTTCCTCCTCCAAAAGGAGTAGATTCTCGTTATTGTCTTTGATATCCAGTGTAGGCAATGGTTTGAAATCATCTTTATTTAAAAATTTCAAGTATTTGTTTTGTAACAATTTGAAATCATTAGATTTTGCTTGAATCTTAGATGCATAGCTTGTGTTCATGTTTGCCAAGATTATATTAAACTCGTTTTGCCTCTTATTACTGCTATCATTTTGGGTTGTCTCTTTGATGAATTTTATATACTTGAAGTTCATTTGAATCAATTTCATGATTTCAAAAGAAGTCTTTTCAATTTTTTTGAAATCTGTCTCCTGGTCATCATTGAAACTAGGAAGAATTGCTGTTTTATATTGCTGCTCCAACTGCTTCATCAGTAAATCTATCTTATCCAGATTGCTATCTATAGGCATGATAATGTTATTAATAATCATATCAATGTTTCTCGATTTATCATTGCTATTCACTACAAGAGTATCACCACCCATTTCTAAATCTAAGTCCAAATCATCTTGTAGCAAATGACTCCTTGTACTGTCATCGTTGAATGCTTCTATTTGTTGTCTGTTTCTTGGATAGGTCTTTCTATAAGACAAGTATAAATTGGTTCTATCCTTAAGTACTACCATTGAGGTAAAATTTTTTAAATAAAAAAAATAAAGGTTTGTAAAACTTTGGTTTGTTTCATCCTTTATATATATATATATATAAATATAATTGTTGTTTTTTTTTTAAAAAAAATAAAAATACACACAATTGATTTGTTTTTTTTTTAAAGTTGTTGACACTAATAATTCACGTGACAATACAATAATTTTTTTTAAAAAACATCAAAACTGTTATTTTCAACAATAAATTATTCATTCAAACAGGTATCAATGTAAGTTAATACAGCTTTATATTTATAGCTTTAATTAAAGATTTATAAGAAATATGGTTTTGATGGTTTTTTTTGTTGTTATCACTTGCAAATATAACAACAGCTTCATGAGTTTAAAAAGAGACATTATAAATAATATAAAAATATAAATTTTAGCTCAAAATTCATTTTAATATCTAATTTTAATAACTCCTGGTAGCTTAGTTGGTTTAAAGCACAAGACTGTAATTTGTAACAAGTTATCTTGGGATCGGGTGTTCGACTCACCCCCGGGAGATTTTTTAAATTTATTTTTTTATTATTTTGCATTAAAGTTCACGTGACTTTTTTGAAATGCTACAGAAGTGAAAAAGTATGAAATGTTTCTAGAAAATTCAAAAAAAAAAAAAAAAAATTAAATAAAAGACAGATCATCAAGTGTTTTTTTTTTTTTAATTTTGATTTAATATTATTTTTATTTAACTATCATATATATTTATTGAAAAAAACCAGGAAAGTTTAATACTATGATTATTTTTTCATTTACTTTTATTACAGTTTTATTAGTAAATTTGATATCTGCCTCAACTAAAACTTTGAAGGATGTTTGTGAGGTTTTGAAAATAGATAATCCTGCAGCTTGTATAGAAAATAAAGTTTCAACATTAACAATACCTGAATTTCAAAGAGCTACAAACTTTTTGGAATCACAAAATGACAAGGAAGACAACATATTACTATTAGAAGAATTGCTTTATTATTATGGTTTGAAATTATCATTGGAAATTAATGGAAACAATGAATTAGATGCCATAAATCAATGGGAAAAGATTCAAAAAACCAACTATTTGTTAAAACTTAAAGAAAACAAATTAGATGATTTATATTTAAAATTTGGTGATTTTGACAAACTTAAAAATGAAGAAAAAAAACAATTGGTTGCAAACTTTGATAATTTAGATATAGATGCAAAATTAGAAATAAGTCCTTACAATTATAAATTATTATTATTAAAAAATGTGTTTTTATGGGATGAGCTTGAAAAAGCTACAAATAATAGAGTTAATGATGAAAATGAAGAAGATAGTTTGATTATTGTGGCAACGGAATTAACTTCAAATTATTTAACCATCTTAAATAAGTTTAAAAAAAGACTTTCATTGAATGAAAAGGCTGATTATTTCTCAATATTGGCAGACATTGAATTTTTAATTTTGAATAATTTCAAAAAATCACAAATGTTTGCAAAGAATTGTATAGAATTTGATGATTTAAATCAACACTGCTTGAATTTGATAAAATTAAACAACAAGATTCTAAAGACCAAAAATTGCTCACCTGATGAAGGACCTTTTGATCAATTGGAGATTAACAAAAGTCTGAATACAAAATGGGCAAATAGTTTTATAAAAATGATTAATGATAAAAAAGGTAAAAACACTTTTACCAATTTGAACAATAATATAATTGAATACTATTCTACTAATGAAAAATCTGAATTCAAGGTTATTTATAAAGATTCTCCATATTCTGGATTATTAAATCTTTGGAAACTTATATCTAATGATTTAACCTCATCTAATAATAATAAAAGTATTGGGAAAAAAAAAATAAAAGCAATATTACACATTATTAGATCTGAAAAAATAAAAAATAATTCTGATATTGTAAACAATTTAAATGAAGATTTATTGAATAAAATTTGGAACAATAAAAGTCCTTACTTATGCCTAAACTTAATCAAGTATGTGATTGAAACAAAAGAGTTTCAATCACATAAATCAGCATTGGATATCAAACAACTTGCAAAGTTTTTACAAGATAAAAATATTTTGCATAGAAATGAAAATGAGTTAGATGTATTTACAATAAGTGTAATTTCAGAAGTGAAAAAACATCTTGAAATTCAACAAGTACATGAACAAAACGCAAGAGAACAACAGCATCAACAATTCTTTAATCAACATTTCCAACAACACTTTCAGCAACATGCTGGAGGAGGAGGACACCAGAACTTTTTCAATGGATTTGGAGGAGGAGGACAACAACAGCAATTCCATCAACAACAACAACAACAACAACCTCAACACCAACAATTTTCAAAAGAGAAAGATTACTATAAAATATTAGAAGTTGACCCAAATTCAAACAATAAAGAAATTAGAAAATCATACTTAAATAAGATTAAACAATACCATCCAGATAAACAAGGTAATTTATCAGAAAAAGAAGAAAAAGAAATGGAAACTTTAGTTCATAATATTAATGAGGCTTATGAAGTCCTTTATGATGATGAGAAAAGAAATGAATATGATTTATATAGAAAAGGTAGATGGTAAAACAGCCAAATAAACTGTAAATGCAATTTTGAAATTTTATTTTTATTTTTAAATATATATTTTTTATTTGGTTTTTAATTTTCTTCTATAAGGTTTTAAAATTATACACACACACACATATATAAATCTAATCATAAATATCTATTGGGGGAATTCTATCAGCGTTATAGAACCAGTTGTTTAATTCAATTTCTTTCCCTAACCATTTAAGTGGGAAGAGAACTAGGTGACCATGAATTCTGTTCAACATTTGCAATGCAGTAAATTTATCATAAACTTTTTTATCAAATCCATAAATCATTCCTCTTGCTAATTTCAACCTCAAATTTGCAATTTTATGACTCAGTAATTTTTCTTTATCAAAATCACTCTCATTATCTTCTTCTTTTGATGATCTTAAAATATCAGATTCATTTTTATCATCCTGGTCAGACTTTAAAATGTTCTCCAATTCAATTTGAGATTCATTAAAAGAAGCTTCCAAATCTTTAAATTCTTTATAATCTGACCACGTTTGCACACTTGAATCTGGTTGACAGTGAAAAACTAATCTGAAAATCAATGTATTTCTTATTGCAATAGAAAACCACAAGTCTTGGAAAAAATCATCAGATAATGGATCTTCAAATGAATATGGATCAACAAAGCTTGCATTTAAAAATAGTTTTTGTTTCAATCTTTCGCTATACTCTTCAGGAGATAAGTCTTCTTTGTTATAATAAAACAATTTTTTCTTTCTTTCAGCAGATAATTGCTCTGGAATACCTACCATTGCTAAGATTTGTTGAAGTTCAGCATCTAAAGCTTTGTGATTTTCATCAACAAGTTTTTCAATATAATCAGTTGTGTTTACAGATAACAAATCAGAATTTATATTTGCAGTTTCACTGGAATCATTGGAAGCAATTTGTTTTTTCTTTGCTGAAAGGAATTGCAAGTAAGACACTCTTTTCAACATATCTAATTTGTCCATATCATTTATTTCTAAATTCTCTGAGGCAAGATACTTTATAATATCTTCTCTAGATGGTAATACACCCAAGGAATAATCATTTAATTCTTCAGAATCAACATCTTCCCTTTTGTCATCTTTAAATCTTTTATAGTTACTAGAATTCAATTCTAACCAATTGTTTAATTGTATAGAAACATTTTTTGAAAATTTACTAGGTTCACTTGAAGATGAATCTGCTAAATAATTATCTGGATTCAACATTTTAGCATTTTCTTTTTTGACTCTTGGATCAGTGCTTATAGGCTTATTATCTTTGATACCAACATTAAATACTCCTGATCTATTGTTAAAAGTATGAACAAAAATATTTGCTGCAGAAGGTAAATTGCTTTTCTTTGTATTTTCTTTTTTATCTAAAGTCAGAGGTTCTTCAAATAATTCTGACTTAACATTATCATCATTGAGGTTACCTTCATCTGGTAAACCATTTCCTTTAACTGAAACTTTATGTATTTGCTTCCATTCATCTGTAAAATCAATGCCCAAGACATCTCTAGCAGCTAATTCTTTATAAGAGGATATTATCATATCTTTCTTATGTAACTTACTTTCTCCATTAGGCTTCAATGTATGCAATGTTTTATAGTATCTTTTGGCCAAACTTTTAAACTTAATAAACTTTCTTTCATTAAATTCAACTAAATCAACATCACATCCCAAATGTTCTCTCATTAATCTCTGTCTCATTTCAAAGGCAAATCTACCAGCCAAATATTCTTTTCCATCCATCTTGGATTTAACAAACTCTGTATCTCTAACAAGAATAGCAACCTCACTATCTCTGTTACCAAGCATACTTCTTTCATTAACATTAGCACTACCAATAATGCAGGTTCTGTCATCAATTATTAAAATTTTTGCATGCACATACAATTGCTCAGTGACTAATCTATTATTTTCTCCTATTTCAGACCATTTTCTTAAGGAATAAAATTGAAGGTAATCACCTGCATCAATACCAACTTTTTTCAATTTACCATAAATAGATGTTTCACCAATAGAAATGGACATATATTGAGCAAGCATAATCAATCTTAAAGAAGATCCATCAGACTTGTCAACTTCAGATGGGAAAGCTGGCATCAATGGAATTATAATAAAAGCTTTCCAATTAGTCTTGTCTCTATGAGCTTTGATAATTCTGTCAACTATCGCATCACCAATGCAATTCATAACTTGGACACCATCCCAAGAAGAGCTTGTTACAAAGAATTGATTTTCAATATACATGTAATGTTGAGAAGTCTCAATCATCTTCAGATAAGCCTTTTGGATGGAATTATCAGTTTCCTTCAAACCTAAAGACCAATTACCTGTACTTCTTAACAATTGACATTCACATGTTGATCTGTCTTTAATAGCATCCAAGTATGGTAAACTCTTCAACTCTTCATCAGTTAAATCACTAGGTGGAGTCAATAAGGGAGTAGGTCTTGAAGGTCTCTTTTGTCTCAATAAATAATTCCATCTTTGAACAAAGTGTCTACTTAAATCCCTAGCTATCTCACCAACAGTCATCATATGCACATCATGCCATGGCATTCTTGGAACAGTGCTTCTATCATGCATTGATTCAAATGGTTTTTCCAACTCAAAAAAATCATTATGTCTTGCATTTGAATAATCTTTTCCTGGAAAATTTTGTTTTGGAATTTCCGTAGCTTCATCCCTCAAGACATGCTCAGGAGTATCATATCTACCGTAACATAAATCAATACCACCAATAAAAGCAATGATATTATCAACCATGGCTAATTTTTCATGATGTGCCCAAAAGTAAGTGTTTTGCAACCATTGGTTTGGGGATCTGATTACATGAATGTTGTCATGCAATGAAAGTAAAGAGTGTTTAGTCCATGAAGAATCTGTACCTACAGTAGTACCAACATTTCTATAAACAATAATAAAAATTTTGACACCTTCTTCTGCTTTTTTCTTCAAAATTCTATCTATTCTGAAAGCCTCATTCCCTTCAACAGGTCTTCTCATATACAATTCTGGAGACAACCACCAATCATGAATAAAAATAGAATCTTGTGCCATTAAAAGAGCTTCACTTAAGGCCCAAAAGTAATCTCTTCCATCAACTAGTAATTTAGCAAAACAGTTTTGTCTTATTGGTGCAAAGGAATCAAATCTATTAGGTTTACTCCAAATTGTCTTTGATGACATCTCATTTATTGAATCAACCCATTCTTTTAGTATCTTTTCAGATTTACACAATAACTTCATCTCCCTTTCACTGTTTTGTAAAGTGATTTGTAAATTGTTTAAAGTGCTAGCAGTTCCACCTTCCAGTTCACTATAAATACACTTAAACTTATCATCAACTAAAAAAACATCTAATGGTGTAGTTGAATGGATATCACTAACAAAAGTAATGTATGAATGTCTAACAAGAAACCATTTCTTAGTATGTCTTTGAACCATTGCTATCCAATCATTAAATCTGAAATGTGAAACCCTCCAACCATTAGCTTTAGCACTCGATGACATTATTAAATAACCTTGTTTACCAGCATAACCTTTTTCATATGATAAAAGAACTCCAATAGGAGATAATTGATAAAAATGAAATATTTTGTTAGCTATCGGATTCAATCCAACAGCAACATTTAACAGTTTCAAATATTTTTCTAATCTGATGTTTAAATTTTCAGATTCGTTATCCTGTGTAGTTGGTGTGTTGTTAAGAACATTTATGTCTTTCGTAGTTGGCATTAGAGAAACATGATTGGAATCTAAAGTTTTTTCTCCTTCACCTTTATTTTGTTCAGTTGGACTTCCCATAATACCTTGCAATTGTTTTAAGCCATGCTCCGTTGGATTAAAAACTCTACTTGCTACAGTAGTAGCAAGACTTGAAACATTAGAAAGAATATCATTATCACCATCCGAACCAGAAGTATATATAGAGCGATATCCTTCTACGTCATTATCATCACCACCATCATCATCATCATCATCATCATCATCATCATCATCATCATCATCATCATCATCATCATCATCATCATCATCATCATGTTCGTGCTCTTCATTTGTTATAGGTTCTTCTGTTTCATTTGTAGGTTTCAGATCTGAAGATTTTTCATTTGAAGTTATATTTTTATTACCATTATTATTGGCCATTGAAGAACCTACAAATGAACGTCTTTTAACATTGATATTATTATTTGCATTAACATTTCTTTTAATCTTAATCATTTTGTTCTTTGTTTTTTTATTAAATTTTGAAGATGCATCAGCAGCTGCATTCTTCGTTTTTACAAAAAAATATTTGACATCTTTTCTATTTTTTTTATCAGATCTTGGAAATTTGGGTAGTTTCAAACCTCTTTTACCTAAAATATAAATCAAATTTTTAACATTTGGGGTATTTTTATTTAAAGTAAAAATTTTCAATGATGAGTGAAGTTTAGCAATCTCTAAGTATGATTTATAAACAGACCATTGCATTTTGGTTTCTGACATTCCATATTCCAAATCTATTCTAAATTTTTTATTTTGTAGCTGTTGTATACTAAAACCTTTAGCTGGGTCTTCACCTTCTTCTGTATGTTCAATGTGCTCATCAAGACCCAATCTATTAACATGAACATTCAGTGCTCCCAACAATAAAGAGGCTCTTCTATTGTTTTTATGATCAAATGTAAAGTAGGAATAAAAAAGCAAAGCTGCTGGAGGACCTGAAACCATCATATTGATTAAATCTTCATGTAAAGCAGATTTGAATAAATCAGCATCAGACAATACATTGTTGTATTGTTTGTCTTGTGAAAATTTTTCTAATTTAGGAGAGCCAAAAAGGTGATTTTGAGAACTTTTGTATTTTCTTTTAAAATTCAGAGATGGTCTTATTCTATATCCACCACTTTGCATTGATGTTTGTGATTCTGATTTATTTTTTGATAAATTTTTTTTCAAAGATGATGTCATACCATGGAAAGTCAAATTTTTATAACTAGCTTCTTCATCTTGATTATGGCCTGTTAAAATATCGTTTTGCTTGCTTGTACCATGTTCAGTATGTGCAGGAGTATAGTTCATATTATCTTCCTCATCATCTTGTTTCCCATAAATGAAATTTGTGAAATTTTTACTCTTGTGGCTATGCAAGTTTGGTTTGAAATTTGAAGTATGACTATTATTGCTATTATAAGATCTAGTAGAGACATGGTCATTAGTTGAATATAAATTATTATCTATAGAAATACAATTTTCAGTATTGCTATTACTTCTCTCACCATTTTCATCATAATCATCACCATTATTGCAAACAGGGGCACTATTATTTTCTATAATCTCAGGAGTAGAGTCAATTCTGCCATTTTTCAAATCTTTTGTCTTATTTTTTTTATTTTCTTCAGTCAAATGTCCTATATCATTTGAATCAAATTTATCCTTGTCAGATTCACCTTTCAAGGCGTTGAAAATATTTTTTGGATTTCCTAAATTCATAGTTAACTATTGTAATAATAATCTATATGTATTAAATTAACTTATGAACAGGTTATATCTTGAACGGTATATATATTTAATTTTTTTGTATAATTGTTATTTTAAATATGAAAATTAGATTACAAAGTGTTAATAAAAGATTATTTCATTATTTTTAATTGATTACTTAACCAAAACAATGTAAAAAAAAAAACAAGAAAAAAAAATAATGGTGAAAACATTTAAGGGAAGAAAAAGCACAAAAAAAAAATTAAAAAAATAGGTATATCCGAAATTACTTCCAAAAAAGGTAATAATCATGTGACTTCCATTTAATCAATACGAATAGAAAAGCAAAAAAGAAGAAAACAGTGTTAGAACCAGCTAAATATTAAAGTTATTATTATTATATATACATACATATATATATATATATATTAGAATCAGATAGTATTTAATACCACATTTTGATTTGTTAATATTATTCATTATTTTTTCTCATCAAACACAAAGTCATCAATATGTTGTTCACCAATAGCTTCCAAGAAATCATTATCAGTCAAATTTGATCTTGGACCCTTGAAGTACTTGTGTTGATAAATAATATAATTTGCCAAAGCCAAAAATAATAAACCAAAAGTCAAAACGACAGTGTAGTTCATTTCATTTTGGTCCGGATGGTTAACAGATGGGAAAAGAACAATTATAACCATAAAAGTTTGGTAGCCTACAGCTATAAAGTTGACAATATAAGACCAAGTCTTACCCAAATAAAATGGACCCGTTTCATGTGTGTTTCTAGCATAAGTAATTTTCAAACCCATTGGAATAATCAAAGCCATGTAAAAGCCAGCAACAGCGATGGAGAACAAAGAAGCAGCCCCTTGTTCTTGGAAAATCAATAAACCTAATAATATAGAAACAACACATGTACCATACATGGCTCTAATAGGAGTTTTAGTTCTTTGATTAACAACAGCTAACCAATCTGCAGCAAAAGGAGGAAGGACTCTGTCTCTACAGATAGCATAAAAGTTTCTGGAAGTAGCTAAAATCAAAGAAACACCCATAAAGAAGCAACCAACAGCTATTAAAGACATGATTGCAAGAGTCCATTTTTTACCTAGTGAGTTCATAAAGATTTGAGTGACAATGGAACTGTAAGAACTTTCCATAATTTCATCCACTGATGGTCCCATACAAGCATATAAACACAGCAACATACACCAACCTAAAATACCACAACCTATAATGGATAAGATGACACCAAAAGCAGCTGGAGAAGCTTGTGGGTCCAATAAAACAGGCTTACTTAAGTCTCTTGGTTTATAAATAGCCTCTTCAGCCATGTGGATTGGAGAATCAAAACCACAGATAGTCCAAGCAGCAGGAGCTAGAGCATTTAAAACCCAGTTACCACCCATTGACCAATTAGAAAAATTTTCAGCATTACCAAAGATGAATTTACCTTTGTTGAAAGGAATATTGTTGTTATGAGTACCGATAGGCAAAGCGATGAAAACCAAAATTAATAGGAAACAGTTGAAAAAGATAGAAGCTTGTTGAACTCTAGTAGAAATATTACCAGACAGGGTACCAATAGCAGCACCAAAGATGATAACAGCACAGTAGACACCATATTTTTTACCAGCTGTGACAACAAAATCAGGATTGCCTACTTGAGCACAACTTAGAATTTGACCAGCACAAGAAAAAAAGATAGAACAGACACCAGCAGATAGAGAGATGGAGTCTAATATACAAACAGAGTAAGCAGCGATATCTTTAAATTTTTCAGGAGCAAAATGCCATGCAGACAAATAAACAGCAGATGCTGTTGGATAAGCAGAACCTAATTCTGCTAAAGATATACCAACAGGAAGGATACCAAACAATGAAGTGAATAACCAACCCCAGGAAGAAGATGCACCAGCAGAAGTTGATTGGTAAAAAACGGCAGAAATAGATGGTAGTAGACCCATAATAGAGAAGGCAATACCGAAAAGATCAATGTAAGTATATTTTCTTTCAAGTTCTTGTTTATAACCTAATTCTTCTAAAGCTAATTGTTTATCAGGGGATCTCACAACATTAATTTTATGTCCGTCAGCAGATCTGAAAGAGGATAGTTGGTTGGCAAGGTTGTTATTATTTTGAGTGTTTGAAATGATTGGAGTAGCTGTTTGCACAGTGTTAGCAAGTTTGTTCTCTTTAAAAGAGTCATTAGAAGAAGTCATTATTTAAAGAGAAAAGAAAAAAGGCGATGAATTAATATTATTATTAAATATAAAGATTAATATTTACGCTATTTCTATTTCTAATCCTAATTGTTTGTTGGCTTTTATTATTATATCATTTTTTAAAATATATATATTGAAAACAGTTTTAAAATATTCTTAAAATAAAAATAAAAAAACATAAAAGAATCATTCTTTATATATATATATATATATATATATATAACTTTTATTTATGAACAATTAATAAGTTTATAATTTCAAATTAAATAGAAAACTATTTTCGCTTAATAATATTAAAAAAAGTTCATATCCCCAGTTTTATTAAAATTAAAATATTTATTCACAATCTTTATCTTTCTTTAGAAAAGGGAAAAACAAATAAAATAAACAAAAAAAACATTAATCATCTCGATTCATGTTTTCACCGGTATTTTTTTAAACATCAAGAAGGAAATAAATTTTTTTATTTGTTGATACTAGCCTTTTTTTTTTCTAACCTACTGTTACAAAATATCAGCCGTATATGTCAGAATAATGATTTTTTTTTTTTGCATATTAAAATATTCATCTTCTCATTATCTTGATAATTTTATTTTTTAGTGTTTTTTTTTTTAAACCGCGCAATAGTATATATTTTTTTTAATGGGATCGGTGGAAAATGATATTTTTTTAAAAATTTTTTAATTGTTTTAAAAGTTGCCGTTCGAATTTTTTATATTTTTTGTGTGTGAGACATACTATTAATATTTCCATTACTCAATTAGGACATGGATATATTTTTTTATTAGATTCAGATAAGGTTTAAAAAAAAATTATATAACTTACTTAAACGATATATATATTTGAAAATTCATGATTTTTTTGAACAAAAAAAAGATACAAACTGTTGAACTTTTTAATTTAATTAATTATCTGATAAGAAAAAGAAAATAGTGCATCTCTTCTTTTATGAAAAATATATACACAAATAATTCCATTTATATCACTTATCTTCAAAGTGACAAGGGTAATCTGATAGACAAAAAAATAAAAATAAAAATGAAAAGTGTATTTTTCCTTCATCCAAATAGGAAATGGTCACATGGAATATGAAGTTGGTGGGGAAAAAGGAAAAAAAACTCCGAATAACAGAGGATGTTTGTTTTTTTTCCCTTCGCAAAAAACAAAAATGATAAAGCTTTTGATCTTAAATTTTCTATATAGTGCTTAATTTGACAAAAACATGAAAGTAGATACTAGAATAAATATAAATTTTTTAAAAAAAAAAGGCAACCAACGATTTGAAATAAAAATACACAACTAATTACTTTTCTTTTTTACTTTATTTTTTTTGCTGTACTTTTTGCTGTACTTTTTTCTTTACTTTTGTTTTATGGTATCACTAACAGTATACACGAAATTCAGTATAATAGGTTTAGTAAACAATGCCTTATATGTTATAATATTGTCTTTGGCAATGGATCTAACAGCAAATGAAAACACACCCAAATCCATAATTCTTCTTCTAAACATTCTTCCAGCCCTTCTTCTAAAAACTGTAGCACCCTTTCTTATCCATGGCAGAGTGAGCCATGACAAAAGAGTTATTGCATTGATATTTATTAATAGTGCTGCTATGTGGCTAATAGCTGAAAGACATGTTTACATAGGCATAATTTGTGCCAGTTTGATGTCTGGGCTTGGAGAACTTACGTTTTTGCAAATTGCCACTTCCAAGTTTAGTGAAGAAGCAATCAATGGTTGGTCCTTGGGTACTGGATTGGCTGGTATCTTTGGTTCCTTATATGTCTTATTGTTGACTTCTATAATGAGATTAAGTGTCAAGTTTTGTTTAATTGGAAGTAGTTTTATACCTTTAGGGTTTTTCCTCTATTGGAGCTTGCCCCAAGAAGGTTACTATCAAAGAGTCATAGATGATGTTTCATTAGACATTAGAGGAGGAGAAGAAGGAGAAGAAATAACAATTAATGATGATATTAGAAAAGAAGAAACTGAAATTGATAAACTTGCAGTTGTTAAAAAAGTTTTTTATCCTTTCATGTTGCCATTGATGGTTGTTTATTTTGCAGAATACCTTATCAATCAAGGTATAACACCTGTCTTATTGTTTCCCTTTAGTTCAAAATCTATTTTATTCAACAAATTCAGAGATGAATATGTTCTCTATGGCACTATTTATCAATTAGGTGTTTTGATATCTAGATCTTCAGGAAGGTATATCAGAATCCGAAATGTTTGGATGCTTTCTTTGTTGCAAATGGCAAACTTGTTTTTATTCTTACTAGAAGCATTGTATTTTCCTATCAATTCTGTAATTATTGTCATTATTTTTTCGTTCTATGAAGGTTTGCTCGGAGGCTCCTCATATGTCAATGTTTTTTTAAATGTTAACGATTTGTATAAAAATCACCATTCAATAAGAGAGTATTGTATTGGTGTTGTTACTATCTCAGATTCATTTGGTATTTTACTAGCGGCTTTAATAGGTTTACTTCTAGAACCAAGTTTGTGCCAATACCAAGTGTCCCATGGAAGAGCTTATTGCAAAGCTTAAACAATATATATATAAAGTTAAATAGCATTTGTGATCATGTTTTCTCTTAAAGCCGTTATAAGCATTTTGATAATCAATTGATTTTGCTCTTCTATATCCTTATTTATTCCTAACTGAAGTATTCCCAAACACTGAAGAAATACTAATTTATCACTATTGTTTAGTTCTTGTTGTTTTGACAAGAACTGCTTAAAATATAAAGAATCATAGTTTTCAAATATTGGCATTATAACACAATCTCTAAAAGTTTCTAAAAGAAGCATTTTCAAATCAGATTTTTTCCGTTCTAATTCAAATTTTTCTAAATAAGTCTTTGTGAAAACATCAAATTCATGGTTCAAAATCATTATGTCTGGAATGTAATGAAAATTGAAATTATACCAAATAAGATTCAATCTTTTGATAGAGTTGTTCAAAATTTTTTCATCATTATTTTCATATATCAATTGGTTCTCAATCATATATACAAGATCTTTAAAAATCTTGTTATAAAACTTCATTATAAACTTGTAAATTTTTTTAGTTATGAATTCTAGCTTATGCAAACTCAAATTTGCTTCAAAAAGATCTGAAGATGTTTCTGCAGAAAGCACAGAGTGAAGAAGTTTACCATTTACTAGACTAGTTACATTTGAAAAGCTGCTATTTGAGCTGCTACTATAAGCATGAACTGTACTTCCACTAATACTACTAGTACTAGTCCCCCCAGATATATTACCACTGGAATTTTTATAAGACCCATTATTAACAATTTTTTTTGTTTTATCATTTTGTATATTATTTTGTGGATCAGCATCATATGCTATTCCAAAATCCAAAAAAGTCAATTTTATAAACAACAATATGATCTTGTGAAGGTTCTCCATCTTTGGCAACATATGATCATTGTTTATGACTGCATAATTGATATCATTAATAATAAAAATCATATTATTCAAAATCTTACTTCTTAATTTAGGTTTCAAAGTCACAAACTGGCTCTCTAAGGAAGTGGTATTCTTTAACAAATCATACATGTAATGATATTCTCTTTCAGACAACATGGCATCCTGTTTCATTAAATGATCCAAATTTGTAGTATTTAATCCAGAACTATTATTATTGCTATTGCTATTAAAATTACTTGAATTATTATTGTGTGCACCACTATGGTTTAGAATCTTAGAAACATTTACAAGCTCATGTTCAGGATCCTTCAAAGATAACAAATCGTCAAAATGATAATGATGGTGATGATGATTATCCATTAGAGAAGAGCTATCAGAAGACTTGTTATTTTTCTGCAAATGATTTGACTCAGCAATATCTTTTAACTCATTATTTCTTTTAGCATAATGGTCTCTATTTCTTCCAAACAGTTTATAAAAAGTTTTTTTTGCATTTTGATCAAGCTTCCCTTTCTTGCTTGAATCAGTATCATCATCATAATCATCATTAAATTCATCTTTTTCAAAGAAAAAAGAAGATGAGTGAGTAGAAGAAGGAGAATTTAATGATGAAGCTGTTGAAGAATTGAGACTCGAAAAAGCTGCATTCAATCTTGTACCGCTTTTCTTAGGTTTAGCTTCTGACTTGCTACTATATATCCCCTGCAAATTTTGACTACTGGTTTTGTGTTTATGTTGATGGGTGGACTGCTTATTATTTAAAGCATTGCTATGCACATGATCCAAGATATTGGTGTTATTATTATTATTATCGTTATTATTGTTAGACGCGAGATCAGTTGTAGATGTTGCACTATTTGAATGGACTATAGATCTGAATCCTACATTACTTAACGCACTAGCTACAGTATGACTCCTTGTTCTACTACTACTACTGCTATTATTATTGGTGGTGGTTGTAGAAGTTGTTGCATTATTTGGTTTATGCTCATTTACTGTTAATGTTTGTGGAATTATTTCACCTGCTGGATTTCCCAATACAAGTCTATTTTTCTTTTTAGCATTTTGATTGTTATTTTTTTTAAATAAAGTAGAATCAATTAATATTTCATCTTTCATTAGTTAATAATATATTTTTTTTTTGGTTTTGGTTTTATTATTGTTTTCTTGGTTAAAAACCTTTGAAAGTAATTTAAATCTAGGACTTTTTTTTTAGTTAAGAATAGATTTTTGTGGTTTTTTTTTATAAAATCATAATAGGAAGAGAAAAAATTAACAAAGAGCATGATCATTTTTTTTTTTTTTTTTTACCAATTTCATAAGGTAAGCCACGAGATTGTAATTGCTGTTATTGAACGGCTGAAACTTATGTTTGATACATTCATTTTGTTTTTTTTCTTTTAATTTTTTTAAAAATGAGAACATCGAATGTGAAACTTTTTTTTTTTTTTTTTTTTTACAAAAAATTTTAAATTAAAGTTGTTTTGTAAAATAGAAAGAAAAGTTTAAAAAATAAACCAAATTTTAATATACCCCCCTTTTTTTTTTAAATAGATAAATAAATGCATTTTATACTATCTGATTTGCCTCCTGTGAGAATACTACCAGAATTTATTCTTATAGAATTGATTGCAATCCTTGAGCCAGAACCAACAATAAATTTCGCTCAACAAAAACCAAAGACTAAAAATGTATCTGAAGAAACTTATGAATGGTTTCAAAAAAAATGGCCAACTGATATAATAAGTTCATGCAAAACACATGAAGATTTTACAGCTCTTTTAAACTCAATTCCTTCAAATGAATCTCCAAAGGCAATCATTCAGTATCTGACAACTTTACTATCCCTTCCTTGTATCGGTAGTTCTGACTTTTTAATGGATAAGATTACAAGAATAATATCTTCATATTGTGGATCTTCCACAGCTAGTGACACTGTTAGACTGTTTAAGTTGTCAGATAATCAAAGTGAAGTGATAAAAATTGTTGAGCGTGGGATCACTAATGATCTTATTGGGTGGAAGACTTGGGGAGCTTCTTTGCCCTTTTCTAAAAGATTGATGTCTGATGATTCTATATTTCAAGAGATTCAGTTAGAACAGAAAGAGAAGGAAAAAAATAATCATAATAATAGTACTGATATTGATATAGTTGGAGATGGGGAAATTTATAAAATATTAGAGTTGGGATCAGGAACAGGGTTAGCGGGAATAAGCATTCTTCAAAAGCTTTCTCATTGCCAAAACTTTGAATTATACCTTACAGATTTGCCTGAAATTGTTTCGAATTTGGAAAAAAATATATATTTGAATCATCCTTTGAGTGAAAATGTGCATATTTTGGCATTAGACTGGATGGACCATTCAGGATTTATTGAGAAAATAGGATGTGATATGATGTTTGATTTTGTTGTTGTTTGTGATTGCCTTTATGCTCCAGAACACCCTGCTTTAGTTGTCAATACTGTTAACCAATTTTTGAAAAAAAATGGTCAGTTATTGTTAGAATTACCATTGAGACCTAAATTTGAAGAAGAGAGAAATGATTTATGGCAGTTACTTGAAAAAAAAAAATATTTAAAAATGAGAGAAGAATTTGATCATGGAGTTGATGATTTTGGTGAAAGTTCATATATATATCAAAATTATAAAAAAATTACTTAGTTTTATGACATATTAGAAATTTTTTCCATTTCTTTATTTTTCTCTATTGCCGAACAGCAATACTGGTGGTTATGATGATGATGTACTTTTCTCTTGTGTTGATGTAAAATATCAGAGGTACTAAAACACTTGCTGCATAGTGAGCATTGAAATCCCTTATAGCAAGAATGAGACTTCATATGTCTTTCTAGTTTTTGTCTTTGCTTAAAATGTTTGCAACATCCAGACCATTGGCAGTCATAGCTCGAGAGTCTTTTAGGAAGATGTTCTTTTAAATGTTGATCCAGTTCTTTAGCTGTAGCAAATGAATCTCTACAGGCTTCCCAGTGACAAGTATGTGAATGGGCTATAAGAGCTGAATTTTCAATTTGATTTTTATCAGCTACTTCAACTACTACCAATGTTTTGTCTTTCCCGGCATCTATAGAACCAAAATTGGAATTAGAATTATTGCTATTATTATTATTACTATTATTGCTATTATTATTTCTGTTTTCCTTTTTACCTTCATTATATTTTTCTAAAGGATTACTATTACCTTTGCCAGACATGTTAAAGTCAATACCATGTGTAGAGTTTATATGATCTAAAAGATCACAAATATCAAAAGTTTCATAATGACAACTGTCCCAGAAACATTCTTCTTCAAAGTCCTTACTCTTCAAATCCTTTTCAGTGTGCATATGTATATGGTCGTGAGGGTGGGAGCTTATTTGGTGTTTATGAGCTTCTTTCAAAGCATTTTTGTTTTTAGAGTGTCTGCAATCACCATTACCCAAATGGTCTATTATCAAATGGGATTGCAGGTCCATTGTATTTTTAAATTTTTGTTTACAACCATCCCATTTACAAGAGATAAGTGAGTCTAAAGAGGTTGAAACTTTTTCATTCCAATTGAATTGTAAAAAATTTTCGTCTTTAAGCAAGTCTGTCTCTTCATGGGCTGCATTAGGCTGGCATTCAAACTCATGTTCACAGTTTGAAAAATGATGATTGAGTTGTAAAAATTTATCATTATCATTAGCATTGTTGCTATGACTATGGGAATGCCTACCGTGAGAATGAATTTCCAATTTGTGATGGTGATGGTTGTGTAAAGCATTAATATCATCCGTTTTTCCATTTAAAAGCTCTTTATTATTATTACTGTTGATTTCATTGGGTAGACCTGATTTTAATAAATTTTCTTGTTGAATTATCTTGCCATAAGTTTTATTTAATATTGGAACATCATACATCTTGGTGATATCCAAAAAATTCATAATAACATCTTTGGAGAGTTCTTTGTTCTCCATATTGCAGTCATCCAAAAAAAGCAAGTCCTTTTGGATTTGTTCTAAAGATGGATTGACTTCACTACCAGGATTTCTGCTGGCTAATGGGGTGTAAACTTTATTGGAATCATCGACTGTGGTACTTTTAGATTCATTTGTATCCATATGGGTTTGTCTTTTCAACTCCTCATGGGTATCATTCTCACAGCAAATCTCTATAATCTCTGGGCTACAATTACAATCATCCAAAAACATTTCAAAATCAGTCTCACTCTGATGTTTTACCATAGGAAAAAGTGGTTTAGGAGTTAATATACCAGCAGCTTCTTTATTAGCATTATCATTACTAGTGGTATTAGTGTTAGTAGTAGAGATAGAAGCAGGATATTCTTCATCAAAATGATTATTGTTATTATGTATTTTACCGCTATTATTAAGATTGATAAATTCAAAATGTTTAAAGCTATTATTACTATCATTGTTGTCACTGCTGTTATTGTGTAAATGCCCATGCACTAAAGTCATATCATTGTAGTTATGTATATGCCCATGCACAATCTTGTTTATCAAATTGATATCATCTACACCATTATTATTATTGTTATTATATTCAATCATATTTTGAATAAAGATTTTCTAAAAATAAACTTTAATACAATAAATGAGTATGTTTAGTAATTATTATTTAAAATAGAAAATAAATATATATATAAAACATACAATGCTTATATATTATTATTATTATTATTTATTTATTTCACTTTTTTTGTATTTAGGTTTAACTATAATCATTTTTTTTTATATTTATTAAATAATAACATATTTAAATAATCAATTTTTCAAAAAAAAGAAGTTAAAAATATTTGAAAAGGTTAAAAAAGAAAGAAAAAAAATGTAAATAAGGTGAAAAGATATTTTTTAATATTAAAACCATTTTTTTTTTTTAATAAATTAAGAAAATCATCTTCCTTCCATAATTTTTTTTCTTGAAATAACCTCTCGTTTCTTCGGATATAACAAACTGTTTTATCAATAAAACATGTACGACGAAAAAGGAAAAAAAGAAAAAACCCCTTATATTATGTAACAAATTTACTATAATTATATAGTATATATTTTAGTTTATGTATTTTCCTAATTAGTAAATATCTTAGTGTTACACAAAAAAAAATAACTTTTTCTTATATGATATTATTAATAGTATTATATTAGACACTGTAAAACAATCACATGACTGTATTATAAATCTATATTTAAAGAAACATTATTAATTTCCTTCGGCTTTTTTTTTTTAATTATTTTATTGTTTATACCACCCGATATCCTTTATTTTTTTTTATTTTTTTTTTTACAAAGATTACGATAATACTCCACAGAGAAAGAGATTTAAATTTTTATTTTTTTTTTCATTGTGTCCGTTAATGTTAAGAGATGAGTACACTTCCTAACGTTAGTGGACTTAAAAAATAATAAATAAGTTAATCATTAAATTTAATTAAGTTAATAATAATAAAGTAGTATTTTTATATCATAGAGATTTAAAATTAATGAGCCAGAATAAATAAATAAAATCTAAACATATATAAAGGTTGATTCTCTCTTTATTTATTTGTTTATTTATTTACAATATTAATACACAAAAAGGAGAAAAGAAAATAATAATATATACGTCTAATTAATATAATAATAAAAATAATAAACAAATACCATAAAACTCCTGTATATATACATATATATAATGACTAATATTAAAACTAATAATTCTAATAAATTTTTAAACTTTATCTCTAAAGATGACTCCAAAAGATATCTTCCTGCCTTTTGGGAACATGGTCCTTTCCCAGAAAAATTAATAACAAACTTATCCTTATTAAACAAAAAAGATAGTATATCTTTAGCTTCTGGTGTTCCTAATAAAGAATTGTTTAGTGTCAAAAATATTAGTATAAACCATACTTTGCAGTTGGGAAGAGAATTGGATGGTAATGGTTCTATTCCAAATGATTTAGATACAAATACTTTCCATATAGGTAATGATTCTTTCTTTGAGCATTCAAAGTTATTAGAAAATGATTACAATACTAATGTTCCTATAGAAAGTGTATTTGAGTATTCTGACAATACTTTTGGTTTAAGCTCTACTATTGAGTTATACAAAAAGTTGATAAACAAATTTGACTATTTTAATAATAACAGTGATAATAATAGTAATAGCAAGATGGGGATGAAAAATAATGACTATGATATTGTTATAACATCTGGTACTTCTGCTTCTTGCTTTTATCTAACACAATTACTTTGTGATGAAGATAAAACAATCTTGATTGAGGAATTTACATACCCAGTCATTCTTTCTAATTTATCAATGACAAAAGGTCACATTGCCCCATTCAATTTAAACATGAATGCTACTCAAGAAAATGGTGAAAATCCTATAGATATTTCTTATTTGGAAAACTTATTCACAAATTGGTTTCAAATATATCCAAACAAACCTTTCCCATCTGTATTATACACAATTCCTATTCAAAATCCAACTGGTTTGGTACAATCATCCAATCATAGACGTGAAGTTTATGAATTATGTAAAAAAAATAATGTTTTAATCATTGAAGATGATCCATATGGAAACATTTTATTAACAGATGATAAAGTGAAAGAAGACAGTACTGGTTTATCCTCTTCTTCTTCTGGTGATGATAAATTAAAAAAATTTCAAGATGCTAAAAAAGAGTATTTATCCACTCTTAGCAATGCTGCATCATATTTATCCATAGACACAGAGGGTATTGTCATTCGTTGTGAATCTGTTTCTAAGATTTTTGCTCCTGGACTAAGAGTTGGTGTGATTATAGCAAACAATTTTTTTATTGAAAGATTGAAAAACATCATTGATTGCACAACAAGAGAGATCAGTGGTGCAAGTATGACTATTTTCAATGAATGCTGCTATGGAATGGATAAGTTACTTGTTAGACAATTACAAAATGATAATATTGAGCCATTGGATGGTTGGATTCAATGGTGTATGAATTTATCTCACAGATACAAGTTAAGACAACACACTCTGCTTCAACAATTATACAAGACAAATGCTTTCAAAAAAAAATTGTTTAAATGCATTGAACCAAAATTTGGAATGTTTTTATGTATCCAATTGAATTTAAAGGATAAAAAACCAGATCTATTAAAAACTCAATTAGATATGGAAATGGGAATGCAATATATGGATTATAAATTGTTGGAAAATAACTTGAATGCTATTATTGGAACTAAATTGAGTATTGACAAGTCCCATTCTTTTTTGAAATCTGGTTTCATAAGAGTCACTGTCGCTCAAGCCACTGGAGATGAACAGTTGAGTGAAGCTGCAAGAAGATTAGGCATAGCCATTGAACAATTCTTTGATGAGTATTTGACTGATAAGCAAGCTTACAAGGTTATCTTATAATAACTGTGTATATATTTATTTAAACAAAAAAAATAATAATAATAAATTCTGTTTTAATTTATGATAAAAAAGGATATATAATACCGACTGATTAAAAACACACATTAGTTTTTTTTTAAAATTGATTATTTTTCATTTTTGATTATAAGATGACTAAGTGAAAGTGAATCTTAAGAGTGAGAAAAAAAAAATTTTTTTTTTTTTTTTTTTTGAATATTTTTTTTTCTTTTCTTCAGAATCATCTTTATATATATTGAAACTTTCAGAAAAAAATATGAAAAAAATAAAAAACACAAATCAATAAACATAAACCAAAAAATACGTACATATATATTTCTAAGAGGTAAATAATGTTGTCTAGATCTATTTTTTTGAAGCAAGCTGTCAAGCCAATTTTGAGCAAAAGATTACAATCCAATGCTGCTTTTGCTCTTTGTAACCAAGAGTTAATGAGTAAACCATTGAAAGAAATTGATCCTGAATTAAACAATTTTTTAAATTTGGAAAAAAAGAGACAAAGAGAATCTTTAACTTTGATCGCTTCTGAAAATTTCACTTCCTCTGTCGTCTTTAGTTTATTAGGTTCTGAATTCCAAAACAAATACTCTGAAAATAGACCAAATAAGAGATACTATGGTGGTAATGAATTTATTGATCAAGTTGAATTATTATGTGAAGCTAGAGCTTTGAAAGCTTTCAACTTGAACCCAGAAGAATGGGGTGTTAATGTCCAACCATTAGCCGGTTCTACTGCTAACTTAATTGCCTTTTCATCTGTCCTTGAAGTTGGTGAAAGATTAATGGGTTTGGATCTACCTTCTGGTGGTCACTTAACCCATGGTTACCAATTACCAAATGGTAAAAAAATTTCCGGTGTTTCCAAATATTTCACTACAATGCCATACCAATTGGATCCAAAGACAGGATTGATTGATTATGAAACATTGGCTAAAACCTCTCAGTTATTTAGACCTAAAGTATTGGTTGCAGGTGCTTCCGCTTATGCTAGATTGATCGACTATAAAAAAATGAGAGAGATTGCTAAAAAAGTTAGCAAGGACTGTTATTTAGTTACTGATATGGCCCATATCTCTGGTTTAGTAGCTGCCGGTACTTTGCCATCTCCATTTGAATATTCTGATATTGTCACAACCACAACCCACAAGTCATTAAGAGGTCCAAGAGGTGCCATGATCTTCTACAGAAAGGGTACCAGATACACAACCAAGAAAGGTGAAGCTGTCAAATATGATTTGGAAGATAGAGTAAACTTCTCCACTTTCCCTCAACATCAAGGTGGTCCATTCAATCACACCATTGCTGCTTTGGCTGCTGCATTACAGCAAACCATGACCCCAGCTTACAAGAAGTATCAAGAAGATGTTGTCGCAAATGCTGCTTACTTGGCTGAACAATTGAAACAAAGAGGCTTTGAATTGGTCTCTGGTGGTACTGATAACCATTTGGTTTTGATTGATTTGAACAGTTTTGAAATCGATGGTGCTAGAGTTGAAGCTTTATTGGAAAAAATCAATATCTCTACAAACAAGAACACTGTTCCAACTGACAAATCTGCTTTATACCCAATGGGTTTGAGAATTGGTACTCCTGCCATGACCACTAGAAACTTTGGTAAAGAAGAGTTTGCTAAAGTCGCTGAATATTTGGAAAAGGGTGTCTTACTATCTAAAAAATTCAAGAAGATTCAAGATGAATCTCCAGTTAAAGTTAAAGGTCACACTGCTAAGTTGAATGAATTTAAGAAATTGGTCTCTGAATCTGAAGAAGTTAAACAATTAGCAGAAGAAGTTAAACAATTTGTAACTCAATTCCCAATGCCAGGTGATTTATAATTTTAAAAAAAATAAAAAACTACATTAAAAAACGTAATATGTTTTTTTTTCTCATTCTATAAACTTTATTGAAATATATAAATATTAAATTGTTAATACTAATTGCCTACATAAAACAGTTACTTTTTTAAATACTCTTCTCCATTCCAAAGGATCACCTTTTGTTTTTAAAAAAGTTATGCATTTTACATTATTCACTACTTCAATCTTAATTATACCTAGTAAAGGCATGGCTCGTGTATCTAATGTTTTTATTTTAATAACTATAGGAAGCAATTGTTCCTCATCAAACTCTTTTAATTGTCCAATCAAATCATTTAAAATATTCGCTTTAACATTTAATTTTAATTGAATCAAAATATTTTCCAATGTTGCTACAATATCTACAAGATTTGATGAACTATAGAATCTAGTAAAAATATTATTTACATTGTGATTAAAAATTTTCAAGTTTTTCAATTTTTTATTCTCTTCTACTGGTTGCTGTGTGTATTGAATCAATGATGGATCATTTTGCAACCATGCTTGTAAATTTAAATGATCAACCCCTTGGGAAGACACTTGAGAAAAAAAATCATTTGGATTATTAGGTAAATATGAATCATTAGGAATAGTGTCAGAAAATTTAAATTTTTGATTTTTACTTACAACAGGCTGAGAGAAATTAAACCTATCTGCCATTCTAAAATCATAATTGTCATGTGAATAATCATTTTTAGCAATGCTTTGAGTACAACTGACAAATTCTTCATCTGAAAGACTAACTTTTAGTTTATTAGTCAATCTTAAAAACAAATTTTCTGGATCTGTACAAAGTCCAGTATATTTATCAGCAAAAGGAAGCGGTTGTGCTACCCAATGACAATTTTTGATACCAATCAAATCAATTCTATCTTCCGATTTAGGTTGTAAGATTTTTCTTAAAAGACTCAGTTCATCTATTCCTAATTTGGACCATGAACCTTCTAATGGTTTGTTGTCTTGAGCTATAAAATTTGAATACCATATATCATTTGTTGTTGGTTCATACCAGGGAGTCGTTCCTGTTAACAGTACAAACAATAAGATACCACAAGACCAGATATCACTCTTCCAAGGAAAATAACCTTCTTTTCGCTTCAACAAATCCGGTGCCATATAAGGAGGGGATCCAACAATATCAAAAGATTTCTTTGCACCATTTTTTTTACTTTTAAAAACAGTAGCAAGACCAAAATCTGCCAATTTCAAATTACCATCAGCATCAAGTAAAATATTCTCTGGTTTCAAATCTCTATGCGCAACACCACACTCTAAATGAAGATATTGAATAGCATTTATAAGTTGTTTGAAATAAAACCTTACCAATTGGTTATCAGAGATACCCAAATCTGGCTCAATCTTATCAAATAAATCACCACCTTCTGCCAACTCTAAGCAAATCCACATATATCGTTTATTCAAATCGCAAGTCAAAACTTTTATAATATTGTCATTCTTGGAACAACGTTCATGAATAATTACTTCTTTTGCAATATCATCATTAGAAAGACCATACCGTTTACTTGTTTCCAGGTGAATAAACTTTATAGCAAATATTGTGTTTGGAGGTTGTTTTAACTTTGCTTTTTTCACAAATGCAAAAGCTCCTTGGCCTAATGTTTGGAAAAGATCAACATTTTTCAGCTTGGGAAGAGGATCAATTTGTGAAAAATGTTGTTGATGATTATTAATTGACATTACTTAGTTAGTTATTGAATGTATTTTTTTATAATTTAGATTATAAAGTATTATTCCCTTGGTGTTTATTAATAATATATATATTTTTGGCGTTGTTTATAGATTTTTGTTTATTTTCTTGCAGATCTTCCCTGTCTAAAACTATTTTGCGTGTAACAATTTTTAATAAAACGTGATCACTGCTTGAGTAAAAAAAAAACCCCCCTTATGAAAATATTTACAATCTCTGTGTGCTGTTTTTTCTTATTCTTCTTTTTACCCTCTAGAATTTTTATTCTTTCTGATATAGATAAAGTTGATAAGTATCTTTCCAATTAAAAACCAAACACAGACAAATATAATTGATATTACATATATATATATATATAATTATAAAATGGATGGATCAAAATTTGAAATATATTTAGCCAAAGCTATATCGAAAACAAAAACAAGTAAAAAACCATTATTAGTGTTAATTGTAGATGAAAAGGATAAACCTTCTGAATGGATAAACAAATGGATTGATAAAGAAAATATAGAACTAATTGAAAATTTAAATGCTGCAATTGTTCTAAAAATTACATATGGTAATAATGCAAACTTTCAGTTTTTCAAAAACTATATCAAAAATATGCACAATTATGATGCTGATGAACATGATAAATATTTGACTGAAAACGAAAAAGAATGTTTGTTTATTATTAATGCAAATAATATACAAGAAGTTATATTTGATATTAATGATAAAGAGGAGTGCAATTCAATATTATCAATGTTTATCTCTCCATATCAAGAGGTTAAAGCTAAAAAAGAACCATTTTTTAAGATCGCTATTCAAGCAAAAAAAGAAGAGAAAGAAAAAAAGACTACCACTCAAGAAAAAGAAGAAAAAAATTCTCTTAAAAAAGAACTCATTGACAATAAAGAGAAAAATGCCTTATCTGCACATGCTGAAAGTGAAAGAAAATATAGACAGCATCTATTAAAATTACAAAGAGAAGAACGTGAAGAAAGGAAAAGAATTATACAGTTGATTGAACAAGATAAAATGGAGAAAAAGGATAGATTCAAATTTGATTCAAACTCTATTGAGGGAGAAGTCATAGAAAATGAAGAAATAAAAGACCATATACATAACAAGCAAAAATTTAACCAGATAACTGATTGTAAGCTAAGTATAAAGACTATTAATAACAAAAATATAATACATACTTTCAAGAGTGATGATTCTTTAGACACTGTTAGAAAGTATTTAGTAGAAGTTGAAAAAGTGGAAGACAATTTTATGTTTCATAGAAATGTTCCAAGATTAACATATAAGGATATTGATGAGTTTAAATCTTTGAAAGATTTAGATCTTTTACCAAGATCTGCTTTAATTTTAGAACCTAAGCATAATTTATCAGATAGTAGTAGTAAAAGTCCTTTTTTTGAAGCTAAAAATGATAATAATAATGGAACTTTTACTGATATGATATACAATTGGTGGAATGGTAATGCTATTGAACATGAAAATGAAGAGGAAGAAGATAATATAATTGATGATAAAAAGAAAGATTCAAGAGAAACTTATAATGGAAATACAACAAATGTTATTGACCCAAAGGATTCAAAAAAAGATTAAAACACAAAAATATATATTGTAAAATAAAATTTTTATGTTTTTTATTTCATATATAAATATAAATCTATAAAGATTATTACTGTTATTTTCATTTTTAAAATTAAAAGATTTCTGAACGGCTGACTTTTTTTTTTTTCAACAAAAAAGATTTCGCTTGCAAATGAAAATTATATTTCAGTACATAGAAATTTTTTTTTTTTTTTAGTATTTTACAAAATTTAAAGGGGGACAGAAAAAGAATCATATTTTAAATTAAAAACAACCAAACACCAAACAGCAAGCTTTTTATACTGATAATAATGTCATACTTGAGCCCTAGAAAAAGATCTATAGTGCTTTCTAGGAACAAATCTAGTTCTATTTCTTCAGTGGTACAAAATGGAAGTGAGTGTGGTGATACTTCTATGAACGATAGTAAAAATACAATGGATAATGAATCTAAAAAATTGGAAATATCCTCTGATAGCAATTTATTAGTGAATGAACTTAATAAAAAATTAAATGTATACACAGATTTAGAACAACAACATATGCAAAGAAGAAGATCTTCCATGGCATCACAGCTTTATGACCTATCGTTTGAAGAGCCACCTTCTAGTTTTGCTGTTGCTTCTAATCCCTCTGCTAATGGACCAGGATTAAGACAGAATGAAACAACATCAAATGTATACATTGAAGATTATTATTCCTCAGATATACCTCAGCCATCAATATATCAATATTACAAGACAAAATTTATGAAGTTTTATTTAGAATGTTGTCTAAGCATACTTTCTCATACACCCAGACCTATTAAGAAATTACTCCTGATATACTATATAGTTGTCAATTTTTTTTTAAATTTGAGAACAAAAGACAAACAAAATTATAAGGATTTATTGAAAGAATTACCAAACTTGACTACATATGAAGCTTATTTGAAATGGGCATCAAAAGTTGATCACTTGACTGGTGCTTATATATGGAGAGAATCATTTGTATCAAACAGTTATGATTACGAATCTGTTTTAGCTTTATACATGACACTATCAAACTATGATTTGAGTATTGCATCAAATGTTAAGAAAGTGAAAGATCTTTTAATCACTGATGGTCCTTTCATGTCAAGAAATTTTGCTAGAATAGGAGAGACAAAATTGTATAGTAAATCTTTATTAGGAACAAAGAAATTAATTGAAGTATTGTTAAAAAAATGTAATAGCATTCTTGATTATCTCAATGAGGATGATAAGAATACTGATGTTGCATACTTCCAAACCTGTAATCTATCATTAGGCCATACAGCTTTGATCTTAAATGGAGGTTCATTATTTGGTCTTTATCATTTGGGTGTTTTTAAAGCATTGATCAATAATAAGTCTTTGCCGAGAATTATATCTGGTTCATCAATGGGTGCTTGTATAGCAGCTATTGTTTGTTGTTTGCCTATGGAAGAAGTTGATAAAATATTAAATATAAACGGTTACTTAATGGATAAATTAATCAATGAGGAGCAAAATCTTTTGAAAGAATGTGGTTATGGTCAACAAGATGTTAAATTTTTGGATGATGGTAGTGATCAAGATTTGAATATGACAAAGATGATTTCTAATGTAATTTTCAAGGGTTATTCTAAAGATATTTTCTTCATATACAAATATATTAAGTTAAGGGTCAGTAAAAAAATGACTTTTCAAGAAGCTTTTGAGTTAACTGGGTATGATTATAATATTGTGATTTATCCTAAGCAATATATCATTACTTGTCCAACTCTATTAAACCATATAACATCTCCAAATGTTATTATTTCTTCAGCCATTGATTGTTCCTTAGGTTCTGAAATGGTGCCTAATTGCAAATTGCTTTGTAAAAATTTTGAAGGTGAGATAGTAGATTTTTTGCAAGTAGATGCTTATATTGAATATTTACCTCCTCATAGACATTCTGAATCTCATTCAGATAACAATTATTCAAAAGTTTTTGCAGGGGAGAAAAAGACAGCATATGAGAAATTGACAGAATTGTTTAATGTGAATAATTTTATTATATCATTAGCCAGACCATATTTAAGTTCCCTTTTGGTTAATGATTTAAAGAATGATATAAGAGTATCAAGTTATTATCAATACAAAAAGGGGTATAAAGTGTATAAGGATACGGAAAATGAGAATGAGGAAGATGAAGAGAATAATGATCCATATGAAAATTTTGATTTCAATACTTATTCAAGATATCAAAAACCGTTTATATCAACCAAATGGATTTACCATTTAGAAAGAAAAATTAAACAGCTTGTAACATCTGAATTTAAGCATAGAATAGATGTTTTGGATGATTTAGGCTTTTTAAACCAATGGATTAAGAAACTAACTATCGATGAAAGAACACCAACCACTTATTGTAGTGACATGACAATTGTTCCTAGCATTTCTGATATTTCAATATTAAGAATCATTGAAGGAAGATTAGATAATGTGAATTATTGGATGTCTGTAGGAGAAAGATCAGCTTGGCATTATATTCCACTGATAAAGACAAGATGTGAGATAGAGTATAAGTTAGATGCAATAATTGCAAAGAGAGAGGCATTGAAGAATAAAAAATTAGAAGTGAATGTTCATGACATGATAACAGTGGCTCCATATGATCCAGCTATGGATGAATTGAAAAAGATTGATAGTGAGGTTTTAAAATAGAGTATTTGGAGATATAGCCAGAAAAAAAAACTGAAAAAATAAATATAAAAAAAAAGGCAAATTTTACCGAGACTGAAAAATATTTATTTTGAATTTTTTTTAAGATCGGGAAAAAACAATTAACATAAAAAAACGTTATGACTCAAATCATTACAAAAAAAAAATACGGAAAAAATTTTAGTTTTAAAAAAAAAAATCATACAACCATCCTAAAGCATAAAAATATATATATATATATATTTATTAACCTGAATAGTTAAACATTTAGTGTTTCAGTTTTTCTTTTCAAAAAATAATAATTACACAAATTAATAGAAGAAAATAAAAAAAACATAAAACTACATAATTATATGTTTTTGAGAAATCGTGATAATTTACGACCATTTAAACTTAAACTTTTTTTTAGTCGTAGTTTTTACAATGAGCAAGCAA
Organism: Hanseniaspora sp. CRUB 1602; assembly: GCA_030573575.1. NCBI lineage: Eukaryota > Fungi > Ascomycota > Saccharomycetes > Saccharomycodales > Saccharomycodaceae > Hanseniaspora > Hanseniaspora sp. CRUB 1602. The sequence goes on along the minus strand of JAJMDL010000029.1, from coordinate 18,792 downwards.
AGATAAAAAGAGAGTTTATATCATCAATCTTGCAATCAACTGTGACCAAAAGAGAAGCAAAGGATTATTTACAAAAATATGATTTGAAGGACTCTAAAAACAAAATAGCCTTATTAATCTTGCAAGATCCACTCTCACTCCTTCAGTATCAAGTTGCATTGAAAAAAACATTACAGAAACTGATTAATCTTGGAGTATCACCAGTATTATATCTTCAACAGGACAAAACAAAAAACAATGATTTGAACTTACTAGAGCATTACAGGATATCTGATTTATTGAATTGTACAGCCGTTCCTGAACTAGATTACATTCCAGAAAGTTATAAACCAAGATTGTACAACAGCAAAGGTCAAAGAATGTTATTATATGCCACAAAAAGGGCAAGCAAAAATGAAAGTGATGATGATGTCAGTTTTGTCAATTTTGTCAAGGCATTACATGCAAAACTGGGATCATTGGAGAAAGTGATCATTTTGAATAAAAATGGAGGGATACCTACAAAGTTAAGAAACTGGCACCCACATGTGTACATGAACTTGAGAGATGAGTATGCAGTGAGTGTTAAAGAGCTTACAGAAAAAATATCGTCTTTGAACCCAGAGAGAAAGACAGATTTTCAGGAGATAGAAAAATTGAGACAAGATATTGATAACCTTACTTTATTCAAAGATTGTTTGCAGGATCTACCTTTGGCTTCCACAGGAATGGTGACTTCTTACACGTCCCTGAATGATGAGGTGACAAATAGTAATAATAATAATAGTAGTAGTAATATTTTTAGTATTACTAATAATAATAATCCGATCATACATAATGTGTTGACAGATAGATCTCTTGTATCTTGTTCTTTACCTGTTTTAAAAAATATGCAATTAGGAAGAGAAGGACATGAAAAATGGTATGAAAGTGCAGACTTATATGCAGAAAATTATAATGAAGGAGATATTGGGGGTATTGAAAAAGATTATATGGGAAAACATGGACAATATTCACAAAACAATATTGAGGATATTTTTTTTCAAACAACAGTCTTGAAAAAAGGGATTAATATTAATTTTTTCAAAGAGAGATTATTAACAGAGAACAATTGTATTGGGTTACCTGAAAAATTTCATATAAAGGAAAAAAGGGATGACTTAAAAAAGAGTAAATTTAAATTAGATTTGAATAAAGTATGCTCAATTATAAAAGCATCTTTCAATAAAGATTTAGATTTGGAGCATTATTTAAACAGAATCAATGGTAATATAGCATTAATAATAATTATTGGAGATTATGAGGGAATAGCTATATGCACTTATGAAGGTTATAAAGACTCTAAAGAAAATAAGAAGGAGCTAACTTATCTGGATAAGTTAGCAGTTTTGCCACATTTAAAAGGGTCTTTGAGTATAGCAGATTTGATGTTTATAGAGATGTTTAATCAAAATGATCATTTAGTGTGGAGAAGTAGAAAGGAGAATGTTGTAAACAAGTGGTATTTCCAAAGATCTAAAGGCTCAGTAGAACTTGACAAGATAGATCCAAATGATAAGGATAAAGATTCCATATTCCGACTATTTTATCATTATGGAGATAAAGGTGGAGATATTTTTAAGAGCAATGATGTTGAGGAAATAAAGACAATTTGCAGAAATATAAGAGACATAAAGCCAAGTTGGAAGAAGTGAGAAAGAATAAACAAAATGAATATAGAGAGAAAGAGTGTTGTGTATGTATATAGAAATATGGTGACTTCTGTAGCTAATCTATGTCAATATGTTCACGAGATACGTTGTAAGCTCCGATTTACCTTTAATATAATTCAATAACAATAATTAAGGTTGGAATCAGTTGGTTTATATATATTTCATTCTTTTGTAATGTTCTTATTATTATTTAATTCCGTGTGTGTAAAAACTTTTCTTTGTCAAATTCTCATTGAAAAGTTCTCGTGTGTTCCACGTGGAACATACAGTTATGGTAGCGTTTATTCCCACTTCAGCATTACCCGGATTCTTTGCCAAGTTTTGTTTGTTTGCTTGAAAAAAAAAACATGCATGAAAAAAAAAAAAAAATGAGCATCATAAAACGTTGCATATGAACATGCATGACAAAATAAAAGCAAACAAGTTCAATCAACTATAAATCATCAAATAGATAAGATAAAGAAGAAAAAAAAAAAATTTTTTTTTTTTTTTTTAAAATAAAATCTATATACTTTTTTTAAATATATATTTATTTAAAAAAAAGCCCCCCCTTTCATCCTATGAGATGATATTTGTTTTATTTATTTCTTTAAAAAATTGTAAAATAAAATAAAAAATAACAATAATTGGTATTTTCGGATTATACATATATTTTTTATAATTTTCATTATAAATATAACAAAAAAAAATTCATGGTAGAAGAATTTATCTTTCACATATTATTATTATTGTGGTAAATCAGGTTTTATAGATTTTTTCTTTATATAAAAAAAAAAAACAAAAAATTAGAATAAAAAAAAAATAATAATAATATATTATAAATTAATACAAATATTGTAATCATTAATATATATATATTTCAATAAACAAATAATACATATATATCCAAAAAGAAATATATTAAACTAATATTAAAAATAATATCTATTACTAGAGAATAAAAAAACTCAACAAGTTAAGATACAAAAGAAATAGTAATAATTTTGTTAAAATGATAAAAAAAAAGAAATTTTATAATTAAAAAAAAAACAAAAGAAATTTATTTTGTTTTTAAATTAAATAAAAATAAAAAACGACCATGCTGTGACAAAAATCTAAATTACAAAAATAAAAATAAACAAAAAAAAAAAATTTTCTCTAAAAACAAATAAACCCAGCAAAAATTTATATATTATGAATTTTTTTTAAATCTTATTAAATCTTTCTTTTCCCTTTAAAAAAATTTTTTTAATTTAATTTGTTTTTTTAAAGATCGATAATATTAAAACTTTATTTATCATTACATATAAAAAATATATTGAAAACACACCCAAAACATTGGGTATATTTTAATAAACAGTAATTTACTCTAATTATATATACATACATATAACATAACAAAATAACAACTATTTTGTAAGTTTTTTTTCTCTTTTTTTTTATTGTATTGTATTGTTATTATCTTTTTTTTTTTTTTTCAATTCTTATATATAAACTTTAATTGTTTGAGTTTATAACAGTGACTAGTTTTTTTTTTTATTTTATCAAAAGATTAAAACTATATTCTGTTTAAAACAAAAACAATAATATTTAAAAGAATAACAAAATATATAAAAAAAAAAAAAGACTATTTCAAAATAAATAGATAAAAGAACCAAAGATTAATTAATAAATAAATAAATAATCATATTCCATAACTTGTTTGATTATCCCATTAAAGTTATTAAATTTACCTTTACTGTTTTCCTAATCATTTTTTTTTTTTTTAATTTATACAGAGTTTTTTTGTTGTTTTTTTAAATAAAAAAATTTTTCTTCAATAGAGACAGGAGAAAAAAAAACTTGACTTCCTTTTTTTTTTCGTTTTCACCTCCCTCTTGTAAACATAACATTAGATCAAAAAAAGAAAAGAAAATTAAAAAAAAAAAAATATAATATAATATAAAACATTAAAAAAAAAAAATTTTCATTATTTTAATACTGTAATAATTATAACTTAAATAAATAAATAAAATGAATAATCAACATAACTTTAACCAAAATCAACATTACTTTAATGAATCTAATAACCCACATTTACCAGTGAATTTTTCTGAACAACAAAGATTTGAACAATACACAATTCAACAACATCAACATCATCAACATCATCATCAACGTCAACATCAACAACATCAAATGCTTTATACAAAAGAACAAATAGACAATAATGAAACTGAAAATATTTCAATAGAAAAAGACACTAAAGCAGTCACCAAAGGATCATGGCTGAAAGCTGAAGATGATACTTTGATGAAGATTGTTTATGAACTAGACGGTATTGCAACCAATTGGACTTTGATCTCACAAAGGATGGCCCCATTCAGAAGGACTCCTAAACAGTGTAGAGAAAGATACCATCAAAACTTGAAACCTAATCTAAATAAAGAGCCTATCTCAGAAGAGGAAGGGGAAAGGATTGACTATATGGTTGGCAAATATGGGAAGAAATGGGCTTTTATAGCAAGATCTTTAAATAATGGGAGATCTGATAATACCGTAAAAAATTGGTGGAATTTGAAAGAAGGTAAAAAAAAAAGACTCATGGCCAAATTACAAAAGAGTAAGTTGAAAAACTCTGCTAATAATGGTGATTCCCTTTCCAAGAAAAATACTAAAAAACAAGATAGAGATCAAAATAATAGTAATAATAATAAAAAACATTTATTGGGAAATTCAGAAGAATCTGAAATGCCTGTGCATCCAGCTAACCCAAATAACTATATCAACTACAACAAAGATGTATCATCAGATCAGCCAATCTATGGAACTGCTCTTTCCAAAACATCATCCCTAATTCACAAATCAGATAATAACTCTCAACTGAATGATCATGGTGGTAGTGGAGAGGAGTCTAATGTTTTTCCAAATCTCCAGAGACCATCCATAACTTCTTTAACGTCATTTGGATCAAACCAACAACTAAGTCTTTCCCAATTCGTTCCTTCTCAAACACAATTAGTAGGACCTCTTGATTTTTCAGACTTCAAACTACCAAATCTTGTTTTCAGATCAGGAATGAGTTTTTTAAACAACAATATTGCCTCTTCAAACAACACAAATAATAGCAACAACATTACTACACAACCAAGCATGAATAATACTGATATTAGCAATGCACAAGATACAAACTCTCCAGCTTTGACATTGAATGGCAATAATAATCCTGCCAACAATATTGCTTTCCTTCAAAACTTGCCATCACTAACCTCTATGTCACATTTATCTCAAAACAATCAACAAAGCATTCAAAGAAGATCATCTTCCATTGATACAACTTGGCAACAGCAACAACAACAACAACAACAACAATTGCTTTTGAATGTTCCATTTTTGAAAAAAAAAGATGACCTTATAGAAGAAAATTTATTACCAAGAACAAGACAAAATAGTATTTTGCCGCCCACTTCTGGTAACAATGTTTTGCCTTTATCCAGAAGAGCAAGTCGTTTTTTTTTACAACAACAGCAAAATGAATACTCTCCAAACTCTAAAAACAGTCTTTCAAACAATGTATCTAGTATAAACTACCCAAATAATAATTTTAAAGAGAGAGAGACAATTGTACCAAACAACATAAATGATTGGAACCAAATGCAACAACAACAGTTTCAATGGCAACTGCAAGCTCAGCAGCAAATGTATATGCAACAACAGCAACAATCACTACTTCCACCACATCTTCTTCCTCCCCCTCCCCAACTACAACAACAATCACCGCCTTTCCAACTATCATCTATCCCCCCATTTACCCAAGGAAATGGTGTTTTCAAAAACAACTACTCAATGTCACAAGGCCCACCTTCAACAACATCAGGAACAACCAGTGAGGCTGTTATAACACCACAACAACAACAACTGCCGATCATTAACAAAATTGGGAATAACACACTAGAAAATAGAATTGTGAACAACAAAAGCAGTTTTGCCAAGAGAGGCAGTATAGCAAAGTTAGGCACTCCGCTCTCTCACCCTCAACAACAAGGAAATGCAGATAGAAACAGTGGAGGCGCAAGAAGAAGGAGCAGTGCTTTAGTCCATCTTTTGAACAGTGACAGTGATTGATTTACTGACTCATGTATTTTTGTTAAGAGATACAGCTATGTTTTATAATATTTGTATTTATACCTTTCTTTTAATTTTTAATTTTTAATTTATCCTTCTTCTTCTTTATATATCGTATAGGTTATATTTCGCTACCATGTTTTTTCTTTTTTTTTTTTTTTTTAAACGGAGAACAAAAAAAACCAGTTATGTTTTCCATTCATCAGCAATGGGAGGAAGAAAAAAAATTTCTTCTTCCATCTTCATCAAAGCATTGTATTTTTGAAAGAACATAACAGATAACAACAACAAAAAATAACCAAGGTAAAATATCATTTTCAAGTTTTCTCTCTTTTACTAGCATACATTTCACCAATGAGAATACCAAAAAATAGCAATCCAGCCATGCGTGCACTGGGAATCCCTTCCTTTGAAAAATTAACCAAAAAACTTCCATCAAGAAACTGGTTGATTTTTTTTTCCTTAGTAGGAGGAACAGCATCAGCTTACTTTTATGACCAATCACAGATCAAGAAGATTAGGGCAGAATATATGGCTTTGGCTGAAAGAGAGTCTTCTGATTTTGGCAAAGAGATTCCGATTAATGTGAGATTGAGAAAGATTAAAATTGTCGTTGCCCCTTTGCCGGATGATTATTTGGAGTCGACTTTGAAAGTTTGGAGACGATACATCAAGCCTGTTATATGGGCTGGTGGTTTAGATTATGAACTTGTTTTGGGGGATCAGCAAGGAAAAATTAGAGAAACTATAGCAAACAGTTTGAGAGATGAAAGAGAGAAAATTGCTAAAGAGGAAATGAAAAATGATGAAGTTACAGTTGATGATGAAGTTTTGTTACAGAAAAAAGCACAGAAGGAGACAGAAAAGAAGAAAGAAGCAGAAGAAGAGGACTGTCTTGTTGATAAAGTTTTAAACAAAGAGTATGATTTAAAAAATGTTTTGGGTGTTTTCTACAAAAACGACGAGTTGAAAAACAGTAAAATTCTTTATCAAGATGCTTTACAAGAAGATATGTCCAAAGTTGGTGGTGTTTTATGTTTAGGTAGAGGTGCTTATAAAGAATATTTAAACGGATTGCAAGAAGGGTTATTAGGCCCAATAGAGCAAACTGAATACTCTCTTAACGACAAACTAGCTAAGGAAGAAAAATGGAGAGAATCTAAAAAAAAACAATTTCCAGACAAACCTGTTGATGAACTTTCAATGCCAGATTTCATTAAGAAAAATTATATTGGAGACAACTTAGATAACACTGAAAAATATGAGTATCCACCAAAGGAATTTGTTAAAACAGATTTCAAGGATCCTGAAACTGGCATCTTATCCTTCTGCAAACAACCTATCCTTCTAATAGCTCAACCTGCTTTGTATGGTATTGCTAATTGGCCACCAAGAATTTACAATTTTTTCACCAAAAGATATTTAGTGGAAGAATATTGTAGACAAGCTTTGGCTATAGTCAAGCAGGATGTTACAAATTTTGAAAATTTAGATGAATTAAGCAAATTGGGTGAGGATGTTGAAGAAGTTCATTGGCCAAAAAAATGGGTTAAGAAAGGTATTGACAGTGGTAGTGAATGGGTACAGCCTATTAATATTGATGATAGAATTGTTAAGGATCTGAAAAGATATAAAACTGATGATCTTCCATATCTTTATTCTAAAGAGAAAAATGAAATAAAAAAATGATCTATTAATATTAATTAAAAAAGAGATCATTAATTAACTAATTTCTGTATATAGTTTTATTTTAATTTTTGTTTAAATAAAATAAAAAATTAATCATATTTGCATGTTTATATCTCCGTAATAGTAATTATTTTTTTCTTCAACTTCTTTTCAGTTTTTTTTTTTTTCCCTTGTAAAAAAAATATAATTTTGTTGTTAACAACACAACACTAAATTATAAGTTTTAAAAAAAACCAAAAAAATGGCATCTTTTTTTAAACCTGTTTTAGATATAGATATTAGTGTCGATGATGAGGATAATAGAATTTATCATGAGATAACAAACAACAAAAAGGGCATTATTGAAAAGCTGCCTATTTATGAGGATGGAGAGAGTGTTTCTGGAATGGTTACCTTAAGAGTAAGAGGAGAGGGAAGAAGAGTTGAACACAATGGTATTACAATCTCTCTTATAGGACTTGTTGAAATGAAACACGGAAATGCAGGCATGGGGAACGAAACTAGCAATAACAGTAACATAAACAGCACATTTCTTCAATTAACAGCCGATCTCTACCCTCCAGGTGAACTTCTTCATACACAAACAACATATTTCAACTTCAAAGATGTTCAAAAACAATACAACAGTTATAAAGGGAAGAATGTAGATTTGACTTATTGCTTAAAAGTTAAAGTCTTGCCTGCTAGAAACAAAACTCCAATAACTAAATACAAAAAAATATGGTGTGAATTGTATGATGATATCTCTCAATTGAAACAAAAACCTGTAAAACTAGATATTGGTATTGAAAACTGTTTGCATATAGAATTTGAGTTTGGTAGGTCTCATTACACACTTGATGATTTAGTTATGGGAAGGGTATATTTCTTATTGAGTAGACTCAAAATTAAGAATATGGAGCTATCTTTGATTACAAGAGAAAAAATCTCTAACGGAGATAAAAGTGTGATAAGCGAGACTATACCTGTCATATTTGAGATTATGGATGGTTCTCCTGTTAAAGGTGAAACTATTCCTATAAGATTATTTTTGAGTGGATATAATCTTTTACCAAGTATGGAACTTGGTAGTTTCTCTGTTAAAAACTATTTATCTTTAGTGATATATGATGAAGATGGAAGAAGATATTTTAAACAAGCTGAAATATTCTTACACAGAACAAGAAAATAATTATATAATTATATATATTAGAGATAGTTTGGTACATAAATAACATATGACTTTAAATTAATTCAATATAAATGTATATATATATATTGTTGGATACTTATTTATTCTTGGATTAAATAGTTTTCTGTTTAAAAAAAATTTTTTTAGATGTTGTGCAGTTTCATCTAAGTAGAAACTGTCACATCAGGGTCTTATCCAGTATTTTTTTATTTTTTTTCTTAAAAATTATATAAGCGAGAAACAGAAAGAAAATTAAAATCAGCCAGTCACCTTACTTTTACTAAACAAAAAATTTTTTTTTTTGTTGAATCAAAATTATGCAAGGGGAAAAAAACAACAGTAAACAATCTTATTAAATCAAAAAATATATCAAAAATAATAAATTACATATCTTTATCTATCTTTTATTTAAAGAAAAGTTAAAAGAACATAACCCAATACCACCTTTATTTATTACAAAAAAAAAATACACATTAATATTTTAATTAATACCTTTTTTTTCATTACTAATTTTAATCAAACAATAAATACAAATCTATGGTTAAATTTATTGATGATCTTAGAGATATCAATGAAACAATTAAAGTTGTGAATACTTTGGCAAGTCTTTTACTTGGTCTTTTGTCTGTAATATTGATTCATAGAATAAATGTATTAAAATATCATATACCATTGGTGATAATAGCTGTATCATCTTTATTAATTTTTATTATAGATGTTGTTGATAATATCATTCAAATGCCTATGTTTAACGATGGTGTTTTTAGACTTAAAAGAAGACAAAACATTAAAGTCGTTTTATTATTAATTGCTTTAAATTTTTTAATATTTGGATCTAGCATAGGTTTCATAAACAATTTGATATCAAAGGAATCATTTGAAGATAAAGATAAAAAAATCATTGTTGCCCAATTAGCATTCTTACTGTTGCAACAATTAACTTTTTTTTCAATAGTTAAAAATTACAAACAAGAAAGCAATGAAGAGATGGATACTCACTATAGAGATCCTGAGTCTTTAGTCATGAAGCCTATGAGAATACCTTCAAAAAAAAGAATACAAAATAAAGCATCAGAACAAACATTGACTCCAAATTTGGACTGGCTCCAGCAACATGAACTTGACAATAATGGGACAAGCAACAGTTCAATTAACAGATATGAAATAAATAGTTTTACTGATTTGAATAACTCAAATGGTAACACCAATATTAAACAAAAGAGATGGAAAAGAGCTTTTAGCAAACTAATTAAATTCAAGCCAGAAGAAACTTCAAAAACTCCTGATCCTCTCTCGCAATTAAATTTAAATAATAAATCACAATCTCTTTTGAATATTAATCCTAAATTTACTCATTATACAAATGACACTAGAAGTGTGTGCTCTCAACCGGATATGAGCCATGATATTACAATAATGCTTGAAGTTAATAACAGAGAAAATTCCACAAATACTATTAAAAGTGATGATAAATTAGAGGCTTTCAGTGATTCCTTTGAAAGAAAGTTAGATGCTGAGCAAATTGCTTTAACAAGAATAAACAGTCGCTTACTACCTCCGCGACTAACTACGAAACAGTCTTACACTAACATGAAACATAAAAGAAAAACAAGCACAGGGGGAAGTGGAAGCAGAATCCCATCTAATGAACTTGAATCGCCAGTCAATAGTATTTCAAAAATACCTGCTAAATTTTTTAATGGATTGCCAATCATAAACAACCACGAAAATGTGTCTACGCAAATGCTTTCCAGTCAGCCTATAAATTTAAATAATGAAGAAGATGCACTTGATTTTTTAGATAATTTTTTCACTTTAAATAAAAAAAATTACCATCAAGCTCACCCATCCTTCGACATGTCTACGAGTCAGGAGATTGATGAGGATATGATAAACTCTGCATTATCAGATAGTGTTTCTAAAAGATCAATAGTGAACACTAATAATGCAAATGGCAACATTAATGATAATAATTACAATACATTGAATTCTAATAGACATTCCCCTACGAAATCTATGTCCTCTTTAAGAATTATCAAGCATAAAAAGAGTCAATCATTAATTTCAAATTCTGCTCTAAGTATCAGTCCAAAGAAGCCAGGTCAAAATCAAAATATGAACCCAAAGCATTCACATTCAAAGACTTTGTCAACGAAGTTATCACTTTCAAACATATCTTTCAATATCAATGAAGATGGGAAAATTGATTTCACACCACAAAAATTGCCAGAATTTGAAATTTCAAAACAATCAGAAAAAATTTCAAGAAGAAACTCATTGTGGGAGCAAAATATGAAACTTGATGATATTGAAGAAAAAAGAAAAATCTCAGAAAATTCATTTGAGTACCCACAAGTCCTTGTTTCAGAGTATGACAAAGAGAAATGGAAAATTATAAGTGATTATTCATAAATGAAAAAATATATATTTAAAATTAAAATTAATGATGTAGGTGAGAACAGGATATATATATATATAAACAATAAAACAATTTGTTATTTTTTTATTATTATTTTGTCATTGTGGCTACACTAACTTTTGCTTCTCTGTCATTTCCAAAGACATCAGCTTTCAATTTTTTATAAAATACAGGATCTGTCTCTCTGACAAACTCACCGTTCTTAATTAAAAGATTGTTCAAACTATTCTCTTTCAATGTGATCAACTCTTCATCTGAAATCTCAATGTAAAGTGGCAAAAATAACCAAGTTTCCTGTTTTAATAGTGTCGTTAGGCAATGTTCATATTGAGTAAATTTTTCTAGAAGCACAAGTTTTTCTAACATTGGAAGAGATTTACAGAGTGGTAGTACTGGTTCAGCTATAAATTGCCATAGTTCTTCACTTGAACAAATATTTCTCAATACTGGTATGTGGTTATAAATGTTTATAGAGAAATTATGAATAGAAAAGCATTTTTTCAATTCTTGTTTATAATATTTGATAATAAAAATTGGATCTAGGAAAGAGTAGAATTCTAGCATATACTTATACTCAGAGTCATTTCTTAAATTGATACCGTTTTCATTAAACAAAGAAATTAATAATTTCCCATCAAGTGTTGATATTTTACTCAGAATTTGGAAAATGTATGATTTGGAATAAGACTCAATAATTGAAAAATCTTTTGAATCAGTCAAAATCTTGACAATCTCTGATAAAACTTTACCTAATTCAGGTTTCAAAAATTTGTATAAAGATTTCCTTTTAGAAACTGTTGTGAAGAATTGTTTGTAAAATTGAATAGCAAGATTGAATTCTATAATATTATAATCATTGATTAATTCTGATAAATTGAAACTTGTGAAAAGCAATTTTAAATCAAACTGTTCATAATACTCCTTTGTTATTACAGATAAAGATAGGCCACATAAGTAACATTTCTTACCGATAAAATCATTATCAGTTAATTTTTCTTTTAATTCTTGTTCTATAAATGGAATTAATTCAATTAAATGATCTTTATTGGAAGTCTTCAAAGATGTGAAATAATCTTCTAGTAAGCTTATTTTCTTTAAATAAACATTCTTCAAGTATTCATCATCATGATCATATTCCTCAGTTAAGTTACAGTAATAGTTCAAAAGTTGTTTATCATTATTAATTAAAGCAATTTTATCTTCAGAATCTATAGTCTCTATAAACAAAACCAAATCTGTCAATTTTGAATTTTCATCACTTAATCTAATGCTAAAATGTTGTTTAATTCTTTGTTTGAAATCTCTATTTGCATTTTTTAAAATAATCTTTATAAACTCAAGAGAATCAACATGAAATTGTTTATGTAAGTTCCAATTAATATCAGAGTTTATTGCTAAAAACTTGTTTAAATATGACAATAATAATTCAAAGTCTCTATTTTTCAAATGAGTATTTAATTCCAAAAGAGCATTATTTTGTAAATGAGTTATTTGTGTTTGAGATGTGATATCTTCAGGTAAAGTTGAACTATTGAATAATTCAAGTATCTGGTTAGTATTTACAAAAAAACCATCCATACTAGGTGATATATTAGTTGTTGTTTGTTTTATGGTATTTTATCATTTTTTCTTTTTTTTCAAATTTTTGTATATATATATTTTTTTTAACTAAAGTTTAAAGTGGCAAAAAAAATGTGTATATAATATCTTAAATATAATTATTAAATTTTTTTTTTTTCTTTTTTAATCTATTGCATTTCACACCGAATCATGTGACAAATCTAAAATAAAATTATATATATATAAAAGCATTATAAAGTTGTATAAATTAATTATTATATATTATAATTATTAACCAATGTATGGCTTCAATTCTAATAATCTTTCACAAGCTTTATCAATATAATCATCAGTCTTACAGACAGCAAATCTTAGTAAATATTCAATACCAGTCTTATCATTGGCAATTGTTTCTTCAGTAAAGAATTCAGTAGTTGGGATAGTGATAATACCCATTTCAACAGCTAACCAGTAACAAAGCTTGAAATCCTTTGGTTTAGAAACAATCTCTTCAGGGAATTGATAAGTATCGAATGGAACTTTCAATTTGGAGAAATCAGCAATGATGAAATAAGTACCTTGAGGAATAGTGTATGAGATATTTAAAGTATCAAAAGTTTTCATTAATTTTTGGAATTTCCCATCATATTCATTTCTCATATCTTCAAAATAACTATTCTTACTTGCCAAATCCAAACTTTCAGCACAAGCAATTTGTGGAGGATGAGGAGTGGAGAAACAGATTCTTGTATGGGCGGAAGAAGCATATTTCAATAATTCAGCATTTTCAGAGATTATATAACCGACTCTATAACCGGTAGCACAGAAGGCTTTACCAAATGAACCTACAGTCAAAGTGATATCAGCATACTTAGGGTCTAAAGTAGCGATTCTTGGAAATTTCAATGAATCATCAAAGTATAATTGTTCATAAACTTCATCAGATATAATCTTAACATTATGTTTGTAACAAATATCCCCTATCTTGATCAATTCTTCTTTAGTGAAAACTTTACCAATAGGATTATGAGGAGTATTTATTATCAAAATCTTTGTCTTTTCATTGATGGCAGCTTCTAATTCATCGTAATTAATCTTCCAATCATTACCTGTGTGTTTACCTTCAGATAATTTTTCAGGAGGATGGATAGTAACATATTTGATTTTACCTTGAGGAATTTTGATATTAGAGATATATTGATCAAAGAAAGGTTCTAAAACAATAACTTCTTCATTTGGATTCAAAATACCGATCAAACAAGCCAAAATGGCTTCATTAGCACCTGTGGTTACAAGAATGTTTTCATTTGTTAAATTTTTTTGATAAAATTGATTATAATAATTTTTTAAAGAATCAATCAATTGTAAATCACCTCTTGTTGGAGCATATTGGTTATTTAAAGGATTTGAAGACATAGCTTTATTAGCAGCATCAATTAAAAATTGGGGAGGAGCATAAGAGAAAAAACCTTGACCTAGAGAAATAATTTCTCTATTTTGATTTTTAGGATTAGCTTTAGCTTTTCCTGCAATCTCACCTGTAAGAGTCCAAACATCTTTAGGAACGTTTGTAAATAATTTATTACCAACAGTAGGTTTAGACATTTTTTTAATAGTTGTATGTAGTTTTCTTTTGATATGGTTATTCATATATATTTAAAAAATATAGAAAAAAAGATTTTATGTTTTTTTTTTCCTTTTTATTGGTGATATCTTAAATAAAAATTGTATAACTTATATATATATATTGTTGCTTAAATATTATAAGTAAAAATATATTATAACACCGAAGTGTTTACATACATAAATATATTAGTTTAAAAAAAAAAATTCTCTCTCTCTCACTCTCTAAAAGAAAAATAGATTTTAGATGTTACTAAAAACAAAAAATGTTAGAAAATCTATATTTTGATTATAATAATCAAAGAAGTTATTTTTTTTTACATAAATCTTTGTTTACTTACAAAATTTAATAATATAAAAGAAAGATTAAAGCGCATGTATAAATCCAAAATAAATAAAAAAGCTCAATATTTTTTGTATTATTATTTTTTTTTTTACACCACACTTTTCTCTATATATATATTTTTTTTTTTTTTTTTCTTTGAATAATTTAATCCCCCAATTGAAAGAAAAAAAAAAAGTTATTAAAATTTATTTACATCCATTTAATGAAAATGTATCATGTGACCCAATAGTTTTTTTTTAATTTTATACGCACATGACTTAAAAATAAATATCCATAAAAAAAAATTATTATAAAACCATAGTTGTTTCTTGATCATTATTAATTTTTTTTTTTTTTCTTTATACATATAAAAGGTGTAAATTTAAACAGGAAAAAAATGATAACCATATAATAAATAATAATAACCATTAAACAAAATATCAAATTAATTAAACATAAATGCTTAAAACTATCAATTTAAACAAAAACAAATTTCTTTTAAACTCTTCTAAATTATTTTATGGTACAGATGTATTTAAAAAATTTGCTAATCAATCAGATTTAGAGAAAAAAGCTCCAGCTCCACATAAACTACCTTTACAAGATCAATTAGAATTTGAAAGATTGATTCAAAGAGCCAATTCTGAATTAATTTTTGAAGAATATAATGAATCTATTGCTAAAAATAAATCTATTGATATAAATGACTCTGCAAAATTTGAAGAGCTCATTAAAGAGAAACAAGCTAGAATGGAAGCTTTTAAAGGTTTAGGCAAAGATAAAGAAGATACAGCTCCCATTTCTACTTCAAAGACTTATTCCACAAATACTATTCCAGAGTTTGAAGGTAATATTAATCCAAAGACTGGTGAGGTTAATGGCCCTAAACAAGATCCATTGAAATATGGTGATTGGTCGTATAACGGTAGAGTCACTGATTTTTAAAATCAAAGATTAATAATAATAATATAATATATATATATGTATAATCAATTCATTATGGCAGAAAGAATATCACTTGAATTTTCTAATAATTTCTCATCATCGATCTTTTTAGAAAGATTTGGTTTTGAAGTTGCAGCCAGTTCTATAGAATTCATAGTGGATGATAGTTTATGTTGTAAAAAAAGTTGTGAAGCTTTAACTTTTTCAAATGCTTTGATCATCTTTTCAGCTTTTTCTATCTCAGCATCAATTTGTTGATAATATAAAGGATTCATCTTATTATTTTCTTTAGACTTGATTATTGCTTCTTCTTCTTCTAAAATCTTTAATTTAGATTTTATAATTTTTAATTTAATCAATTTGTTTCCCCAATTTTCTAGTAATTTATCATATCTTTCATTATTAGGCTCAATTTTCTCTTTCAAATCATAAAATTTAGGTTTTATTTCGATCAATTGGGATACTCTTAATTGGAAGTCTTGTTCTTGACTGTTAATTGTCTTTAACAATAATTCTTGTAATAGCTTTATAGAAGACAATTTATTTTCAATCGAAATTGCTAAGTCAGATGCAATATGCATAGTCTCATCAGGGAAATTAGCCAACAAATTTTGTAACTCAGTAGCCATAACAGAGTTGCTTATATTTGGTAATAATTTCAAATCTCTAATAGATTTTGAAACAGACTCCAATTGATTTTTGAAAAAATTCAAACTATCATGAGATAAACTATTGTGAATTATTACTGGCTTTTCTTTAATAATTTTTTTATCATTTAAATCAATAATTGAAGTATTTTTGTTTAAAGATCCAAGGAATTTTCTACTCAAAATGTATCTCAATGTTGGATATTGCAAAATTTCCAAGTTTCCTGAGACTACTTGGCCTATGAATTGTTCATTTATTAAAATAATATAATCATTTTTATTATTCAATTTCAAAATATCTGTAACTTCAAAATTCTCTTTTAAAATGCTGCTATTTCCTGTAACAAAAAAACTTTCTAGTTTACAAATATAATCAATAAGACTTAATACTATTTTCTTACCAAATGAATCAACTCCGATTAAACCATCTTCTAAGTTATCATCAGAAAAGTGATTAAATTTCAAAGTAGTACCAGATTTGTCTTCTAATAAAATTAACTTGTTGATGTTCTCATTCTCCAAAACAGAAATATCCCATCTATTCCAAAACAATACTTCTTTACTAGATTCAATTAAAGTTATAATATCACCTGTGTCAAACAATATAATAATCAATTCCAAATCTGTATCACTTGAATGAATAATCTTTATATCTTTCATATTTTTATCATATAACCCAGCAGGAAATCTATTGAATGGTACTGGACCTTGTAAACCCATATTCAATCTCAATTCTGTATCAATATCCAAATAGAACATATTGTCGGATTTCCTATAAAACCATTTATCATCATTTAAGAAAGATAATCCATTTTTAATAATATCAGTAAGCACTGACTGTTCGTGTTCTTCTTCTGCTAAAATCTCATGTATCTCTTTCATCTTTAGTAAATTTTCTTCACTAGTTTTAATAGTGCCAGTGAACGGTAAAAAAGGATTGATTAAATAAACATCATTTAATACAGTATCCAATAGATACAGTTTCCATCCATTAGCAGAGATCACAAAATTAGTCACATTTTTGAATTGGAAGGAGTGGCCTATCTTCAATTTACTGAAAATATTAGTCAACTTATCTTCTTCTCCTTTTCTTCTTGTTCCATTTGATATACCTAAAATTTGTTCATTTATTTGTAATAACTTTGATGACCAAATAGCTAATTGATATAGATTATGATCATTTGCTGTCATCAAAATAACAACAGAGTTGTTAGCTAATGGATGCCATCTTAATTTTTTAATTCCATTATCAAAGTTCGTCTTAACTGATATAACTTTCCCATTAGGAATGTCCAAAACAAAAATTTTACCTCCATCATCACATCTATAAAATACTACTAAATCCTCTCCGTTATATTCTAAATTCCAACTATTCAAATTATCAGTAAATGGTTCAAATTTTATGTTTTTTATAACAGTATTCTCCTTGAGAGCAGCAGAATTAATTTTCATAATTTCATCTTGCTTGACAATCAAATTAGTCCCATTTCTATGTGTATATGACAAAATATCAAAACCATCTAAATGAAATTGTCCTATCTTCTCTTGCAAAAAAACACTACTATATTCATCTTTAATAGCTTCTAAATTTACAACAGTATTATTAGCAAAGACACCATTATTGATATCAGCATTTACAGCTTTGAAATTATCAGGTTTAAAAACATTCTCAATAGCAGGCGGCACAACGGACATAATTTTTTTATTAGAATTTTTCAATAATTCTAAACTTTCTAATTGCAAAACTGGTTTAACAGGTTCAGAAGGTTTGGAAATTTTAAGTTTTGCTGCTATCTTTTTATCATCATCATTAATAACTTCATTTTTAGCTTGAGGGTCTGCTGAAAATAGTAATGGATTTGGAGCTTTCTTTGTTGGTGTTGCTCCAGATAATCCTCTTGTTGTTGGTGGTACAGATTTTATAGGAGATGTGGCGGTTTTCTTTGGGGTTGTGGAATCTTTGTTAATACTCATGGAGCCAAAAGATGAGATTGCTGTTTTGTCAGCCTCACTTGTTGTTGGTGGTGGTGTTGTTAAAGTTGTTGGTGTTTCACTTTGATTTTGTGAAGTTTTTCCAAATAATCCACCTTTAATTTCCTGTTTCTTTCCAAATAATCCTGTAGTTGTATTAGATTTCGCTGGTGTTTTAGTCTTTCCTTCCACAATCTTGTTAGTTTCAAATAATGATGTTTTTTTGCTATCTTTATTTCCAAATGCAGGTGGTTTTGTATCAGCTTCAACTGTGCTTGACTTATCACTGTTTAAAGATAAAAATTGTAAGTTACTAGTAGGTTTATCAGATTCAGCTGTAGATTTTTGCCCAAATAGTGAAGGTTTTGTTTCCGATTGAGTTACTGAAGGACTAGTTGTAGCAGAAGATCCAAATGGTGAGGTATTTAAGGTTTGTCCAAATGGAGAAGGTTTTGTATTTTGCCCAAACGGTGAAGGTTTTGTTTCTGATTGTGCTGCTGAAGATGTATTTGCAGCAGCAGATCCAAATGGTGAAGAATTTGAGGTTTGCCCAAATGGTGAAAGTTTTGTGTTTTGTCCAAATGGTAAAGGTTTTGTGTTCTGTCCAAATGGTGAAGGTTTTGTTTCTGATTGTGCTGCTGAAGATGTATTTGCAGCAGCAGATCCAA